>OLKM01000787.1:98970-123970 GCA_900291075.1 Melanogrammus aeglefinus
GGGACCCCCGGTGTGGGCCGACAGCCACTGGGAGGCCAAGAGAGAGGCTGCAGAGTTCTGGCAGCACAAGACAGCCATGCAGCCGTATCGCGTGTGCCATTCTTCACCGGAGCAGCCTCAGAGCCCGGACCAAGCGGGGTCTGTCCTGGTGCTCCACCAGGGGTACCGTACCCCACCGCCAGCCCATCTCTCCTGCGCCTGCATCCCTTATCAATCCTCCCCAGCAGAGAGCCATGAGAGCAGAGGCTATGCTTCGGGGTACCAGTCTGGATCCTCCTCACCGCTGGCTCCCACCAGCCCGATGCCGGGAGCCTCTCCTGGGAGGAGTCAGGCAGCGGAGAGCCCTTCAAGAGCCAGGGGCCCGTCAGAGAATACCCACCACACAGGTGAGCTTGTTGTCCCCGTAACTGGTCCATTGTGATGGTTTGTTTGAAATTGTGTGTGTTTTGATGAAACCAACCAAACTTTCTCTAATGTTAAGTGTTTCCGCTATTTATTGACCCCCCCAAGATCCAACGGCCCAGGCTGACGCGAAGGACAAGAAGGCTGTGAGTCCTTCAAGTGACCCAGACATTGCTGCTGGAATGGATGTGGACCAGGACTATACGCTCATATGCAGCACCCCGACCCAAGCTGAAGTCAGGTCAGTGGCCTTACAGACAGACATATAGATCACAGCTTCTTACTATATATAATTTAAACCTTGTTCAAGCTTGGGTAGGAGCATTTCAGTTCATATTTGTTGACATTCTCCTTACATCCTGACAGAAGTAAATAAATTAAATGGTCTGACAATAAATATATATTTTTTGACTGGTATCTGTTGCCTACCTGTCGACCCGCCTACCTACCTGTCTGCCTGCCTGAGCTCTGCCCGTGCACTTCCTGTGTATGACGGGATTGTTCCACAAGGCGTGGCAGACCGCTGCTAAAGCTAGCGAGCTAGTCAGGAGTGCCTTGGGAAGGAGGGCGGAAGGGAGAATTGAAAGTACAAACCCTGGCTGGTTTCTCCAAATTGCCGACCCTAGCCTTGACGTTTCCCCTTCCTTCCAGGATCACAGAGGAATGTGTTGACAGCGGGACCCCCCAGAACACTCCCCAGGGGGTCCAGAAGCCGGGCCACGGAGCAGCGTCCTCTCCCTCGCTGGAGTCCAACACAAACACCAACAACACTGTGTCCCAACCACCACAAGCAGCCACAAAGACACCCCCCTGCTCATCCACCGACCAGTCAGAAAACGCAGGCCAGCCTTCACAGAGTCTGGGGTTAACGGCCGAGATCGGTGACGACAACAAAGAAACAGGAAGTGCAAAGGAATCCGGCCAATCAGACACGTCCTCTCAAACCACTGTAACCATTCAGTCGGTGACCAAGGTCCAAGTGCGGCTCAATGGCTCCGCCCTCCCTGGCGACGCCCAGGGGTCCGACGCGGCCAGCAGAGACGCGTCCAGCGGAAGCTCCACGCCGGCGTCTGCACAGTCTCCCCAAGGCTCCCCGGCCAGGGGGTCCTCCCCGCAGGCCGGCCCCCCGAGACCGTCCCCCGACCGGGACAGCCCGTCCGAGCCGTCCAAACCCCCGTCGCCGGTGCCCGACGGCTACAGCACCCCCACCTTCCCCCTGGCGTCGTACTACTACCCGCTGCTCAACGTGCCCCACGTGCCCTACACGGGGTACACCGCCGTCACCATCCCCGCCCCCCAGCCCCCGCTGCCCGAGAAGAAGCGCTTCTCCTCCTCCCCGCTGGCGCTCAACGGCCACAGCTCGCTGCTCAGGGCGGCGTCGGCACCCTCCTCCGCCTCCCTCTCCTCCTCCTCCACCTCCTGCTCCAACACCTCGTCGTCGTCCTCGTCCGCTAGCCAGCATCATGTCACCTTCTCCCCCACCGTGGCCGAGCCCCCCCCACACCGGGACGACGCGGGTCCGCTCAGTCCGGCGGTAGAGAGGAAGCAGACACAAAGGTCAACGCAAAGTTTGTCCAAGACAGCTCCAAGTACTGGTACAAACCGGGCATCTCCAGGGATCAAGGTAGGCGGTAGATGCAGAGGCACTTTCAGGGCACGTTCACGGGCATTCTCCCTCTTTTGTGTAACAACAGTGATCCATAAGAAATGTTTATGTTGTCCTTTGAATGCCAAACACTGCCTTGAATGACTCAAATGTGCCCTGTTGTTCTTCTTCTGCTTGTCCTGCAGCAATAGCAGTGCTGAAGGACAAGGAGCCCGGGTCCTTCCTCATCAGAGACAGTAACTCCTTCCAGGGGGCGTATGGTTTGGCCCTCAAGGTCACCACTCCTCCCCTGAACGCCAACCTCAACACCAGCAAAGGTCTGTTGTGACAAACAGCCGTAACAGAGCGCAAAGAATGGGGTCTGCCTTTTGGCGTAGTGCTTAAGATTAGGTCAAAACAAACGATACCTTATTAATCCGAGACAGGAGTTATATTAAGTTATATTGTGTATATATAAGTACTACTAAGGATTTTCTCATTCTCATGTTTCAGTTGCATCCTGTTAATATATAAAACCAAGAAATAGGAAGTCAAAGCTTCAGCTTAGTAATGAAGACTTGTAGGTTCTGGAGGCAGCGCCACACAAACCCAAGCATAACTCCTGAGTCCTTCTGCAGCGATGTTGAAGCCTCCTCTCCTGTGCAGCAGGAGATCCGCTGGAGCAGCTGGTGAGACACTTCCTGATCGAGACGGGCCCGCGGGGCGTGAAGATCAAGGGCTGTCCAGAACGAGTCGTACTTTGGTTCGTAGCACTGAGGGGGGGGTGGAGCGCTGATGTCCTGTGATATGAGATCCGCTGATACGCCCACTTACACGATTGACGACGCGGGTTTCTTTTGATTAGCTCATCCCTTTTTTCCGTATCTCTCGTTCTTCCAGGAAGTTTGTCTGCGCTGGTATACCAGCATTCAATCACTCCCATCTCCCTGCCCTGTGCGCTGCTCATCCCGGAGAAGGGTAAATAATCGGTGGTATCGTCGTGTCTATACATAGCGGCAGCACTGGAGAGCTCTTCAATCGTTTTGCGTATTGCTTACAATTGAATCATTTCATGAGCTGAATTAATGGGTCTAATCTCTCAGCACTCGATACACTGCGTGTGGGATTGTTGGTCTCTCTAATGGTTCCCTGCTGTCCCAACATTGCGTGCGTGCACTAGTATGTGAAGTTACTCCACAGAGATGTGATTCTATAAATGTGATGTTCTAGATCTGGTGGGAGAGCTCCAGGAGATACAGAGTGTCACCAACACGAGCACAGCGGCAAATCTCCTCAAGCAGGGAGCAGGTAGCGTAACAATCCAACCAGGCTTTATCAAGACGATCCCAGAGTATTGTTGTTCAAGGTCATGCTCAGATCAAGCATTAGCAAGAGCTGTAGCATTTGCTTGTGATCAGCGTAGACTGCCCAACTTACAACGTGGACAAATGCAGGACATTTATTACAACGATTTGTAACAACTATCTATGTTGTTCCTCGTCTTCCATCTCTTCCCAGCATGCAATGTGTTGTATCTGAACTCTGTGGAAACCGAATCGCTGACAGGGCCCCAGGCCATCTCCAAGGCAACCAAATGCACCCTGGCCCTGAGTCCACGTCCCACGGCCACTGTGGTCCACTTCAAAGTGTCCATTCAGGGCATCACTCTGACGGACGGAAAGCGAAGGTAAGTGTCTCACCTGAGGTCAGGGTGGTCTGCTGGTTGGGGTGTTGAACGCTACTGGGTTCAACACCCCCATTCGGCCAAGTTATTTTACCTTCACCCAAATTAGTTTACAATAAGCTTGTTCAGTCATGATACTTTTTGATTAATTGGTTCTTCGGAGCAGACACTTCAACTGTTCTCCAGTTTGCCATTGTCCACGGAGGGAGATCTGTTTCACATCAACTTATTTACTCCACAGGGACCAACTGATTTCTCCCTCTTTTTTTTTTCTTCTGTACATACATACACTGAACATATTGTTTTACAGCTGTGCAATTGTTTTGAATTCATATTATGACCTATTCTGAAAAGTATTTCTACTGTACCGTTTCGTCTACCAAGGCTATTTTTCAGAAGACACTACCCAATCAGCAGTGTGACGTTCAGCAGCTTGGACCCAAAAGACCAGAGGTGGGTGTTATTATTAGAACATTTGAAATGGTATCTTATGGCTAGACTGTGGCCCGCTCTCTTCTGCTTGAACCTTCTTATTAATTATAATTGTTTAGCTTTGTCGGCTGCTAAGCTAGTGGACATTCAACTAGAGTTGGGCAATATACAGATATTATAAAAATATTGAGATCTGATCAGTGATAAGTAAGGGATAATGCCTGACGAGGTGTCAATTATCAGGAATTAATGGACAACGCGGAGGCGTGAATCGTCCGACGCGCAGCGGAGGAGGACAGAAGTGCATTATCTCGCATTATCTCGCTTATACCACGGTCACTTGCCAAAGAAAATAAATTAAGACCATTCATTTATATTTTCATGCGTTTTACAATCCAAATGTAAAGTTTTTTCACAAGCCTTAACTTTTTTCCCTGGTAACGCCTGAGGGTTTGACTAATTCCTGGAACAACCATTAGCCTTCCGTAAGGTTCTTATGCGACGGATCGTTGTTCACTACTCCAGTAATTAGGACGGACCTTAGCTACGACTTGGCAACGGGAGGTATTCCGTTCAGCTTTGAGCCAGAGTTAACGTTATGCATTGTCCAGATTTATATCTTGAAATTCGTCCAAGCCTTTATACCAAAGATACTCTAGGGCAGGGGTCTTCAACGTTTTCCAGGCCAAGGACCCCCAAACTGATGGAGAGATGGAGCGTGGACCCTCTTCTTATATATATTGTATAAGATAGTGTTTTATATTAAACTGGTCCTATAGTGCCATGTATAAATGTACCTTGTTATTTTGCATTCAATGCTAAGATATTCCTATAATACACAGGTTCATGTATTCATGTTTTTATTTGAAACATGTCCATGACAGTAGTAGGGTGGCCAGGCCACTGCCATTCATAGACATAACATAATAAACTGATACCTGCCAAGATCAACAATGTCTGTCAATTGCATGTAATCATGCATAAAAGCCATTCAAACGGACATTTTTAAAATATAAATGCGGAAACGAAAATGAGTGATGTTTGTTAGTGTCTTTCTTATCACTCTGCAGTAGTCTGTTGACCCCAGCGTGTCCGGTGTGCTAAGCGACGTCAACGTCTATGGCGGACTATTTCTCTGCTGATCGCTTATTTTCCCGATAATGACTGTCGTTCTGTACATTATCCCTTACATAACAGCACTCTCTCTCCCTCCCAACAGTCTTGGCTGCGCGCACTCATCCAGATACGTATTGTTTGCGGCGGAGGAGTGGGGTAGACATAAAGACCGGATGAGACACTGACGTCGCTGTGCTGTCCTTCTTCTTAATTGAAGGAGCAGGCAGAGAAAAGCGCTCTCCTGCTGGGCTTTCATTAAAATCAAATGTATAAAAAATGTCGCAGCCAGTCCAGATGTGTCAGGTGTGCGCGAGAGACACACAAACGTACGCTCACCACTTTTGTAAATGCCATTCGGATAGCGTGATAGGAATAGATCTATTCCGATTAGAAATCTGATCAAAAGGGTGCATGTAAACGCGGCTAGTGTGTGTTGGATTCATGTTAATGTGTATTTAAAGAGATTACAATTTGTGGAAAAAATTGCGGGGGGAATATAAAAAAAAAGTCAAATCAACCAAAACTTTCGCGACCCCCCTGCAGTACCTCAGCGGACCCCCTAGGGGTCGCGGCCCCCCTGTCGAAGACCTCTGCTTTTATAGCATATAACCGCCTTGTCTGATTACAGTTTAATTCATTTTTAACATTTTATCAGCTCTCGTTTTGAAGACTATTCACCGCGCCATTCGTTTCAATGGGAAACGCGACGGTCTATACTTTCAACATAAAGTGTACATATTTATAATTTGAAATTCGTCCCAGCCTTTATACCACAGATACTCTAGGGCCTATAGCAGGGGTCACCAACACAGTGGGTGCAGCAGGGCGCCCGCTAGGACCATATGAGGCGCCCGCAGGCCTGTCCTAAAAATAACACAACTCATTCTTGAACAACTCTTTCCCACCTTTTTTTAAGTCATTATTGATAATTATTGTGAGAAATCATGTACATGATCCGTGTCTTCACATAGATGAGTATCATCAATCATTAATAATATTATATAGCTAAAGGCAAACTGAGCAAATTTGTTATTTCAGAAGAGTGTATCAAACTGGGTGCCCCTCGTATGACTCAGTACCCATGAAGTAGCTCTCAGGTTCAAAAAGGTTGGTGACCCCTGGTCTAGCATATAACCGCGTTTTCTGATTACAGTTTAATGCATTTTTCACAATTGACCAGCTCTCGTTTTAAAGGCTGAACAGACAATTTGACTGGAACTACTTAGCAGGTGTCCGTATATCAGGAGTGAATGCACACACTGCAGCCAATCAGAATTGAGCATTCCCCCAGACCGTGGTATAATGCTAAATAAAAAACGGTAATATAGTGATACATTTTCAATATAAAGTATAGTTGGTAATACTAGATACAGATATCGCCCTACTCCAGCTTGACTGTTCTTTGTGTTTTTATTCTCGGGAATTTGTCCGTAGACTTCACTGCTGGCTGTTTAAATGGTTTGACCAAGCAATGGATTTGGTCAGAGAGATTGTCCTAAGCTTTTGTCCCCGTCTCTATTTGTGTACCCCGTGCTTCAGGTGGACTAACTCTAATAGCACATCAAGCAAGTAAGTGCTTGGGTCTATTGTGTCATTGTCTGTTCACTGTTTGTATGTTAGTCTGTGTTGCTTTTGTCAAATATGTGTGATAATTGCATGGCCAATTATCAACTTACAACACATTTGTCTGTAATTCTGAAATATTTTTAATGTTGTTATATTCAATAAAATAACAATAAGCCTCTTCTTATGACCAACCCCGTGGCGCTTCCTGTAGGATATTTGGCTTTGTGGCGCGGCGGACAGGAAGTACAACGGAGAACGTGTGTCACCTGTTTGCAGAGGTTGACCCAGAGCAGCCTGCAGTCGCCATCGTCAACTTTATTAACAAAGTAATGCTGGGCCCACAGCTTCTCAGATGAGATGAGCTCAGACACAAGAAACTCACAAGAACATCCAAGGATTCCTATATATAAACAGTATACTTCTGAATGAGGTGTTTGTGAGTGTATATATATATGTATGTATGTATATATACATACATATATATTTGTGTGTGTGTGTGTATGTCTGTGTGTTTGTGTGTTAGCGTGTGTGTGTGTTCGCATGTGTGTTTATGTTTTGGAAATTTATACCAGCAGCTTACTTGAGCTTGAGTAAGTCATTTGGGGTTTTATTATGAATTAATTAGAAGCAGCAACAAAACTTTTCAAGCATTTATGTATTATTTTTTTTTATTCTGGAATGCTATTTTCTTTTTTATTCAAACTAATTTGTTATGTTCATATACCAAAGGGTGAATGTAATTTCACATTGTGGACCTTACACACACGCTCAGACGCTTTAATGTTAAATACCTTTGGAAGCTTTGTTTCTACAGTAGTACATAATTACTTGTCAGAATTACAACCCAGTTACTCCGCAGGCTCAATGGGGTTGTCTGCACAACAATCCAATATCACATAGATACACATTTTCAAAAAAAAGGTTGTTTGAGTCCATCAATATTCCCAAATTATCCTTTTGCGCTTCTAGAATATTCTGATTTGTAGATTAAGAAGTGGTCTGAGGGTCACTGTTTAATCACACAGACTGGGTGTCAAGACATGTGGGTACCTTAACATTGTTGTACAGGTCATGCTGATATAACAACGATCATATATTGCATATGTACAGTTTGGTCTTTTTAAGAAGAAAGGACCAAGAACCTAAAGCCAAAGCCTGTTTTTGCTGGTCCTGGCATGTTTATTATCTGTGTGTATTTTTTTGTGTGTGTTTTATATACGAAGGCAGCACATTGTGTGGCTTCAGTTCACATCATTTTCATAACATGTTATAATAAAGTTTAATTACAGAACTAATATATTTTAAAGCCCTCTATACAGTGTGGAGAATAAAACAATGTTTCCAACGATTTGCTCATACTAATAAAAAAAACTTACTTGTGTTTCTATATCTGGTTTCGGCAAGTTTTCAGGAGGTTCCCAGCTAGTAAGTGGATTCACTGAACGCAAAGTCGCAAAATGCCAAAGCATATTCCAAGTCTGTTGACTTGCATCTCTGTATAGGCGACACCCCTAATTAGGCACAGGAAAGACACAGAAAATATAACAACATCTCATCTCATCGTCATCCGCTTATCCGGGGTCGGGTCGCGGGGGCAGCAGCTCAAGCAGGGGGCCCCAGACTTCCCTTTCCCGAGCCACATTGACCATATAATAACATGACATTTATCAAGCTAAGGCTTTTGCCCAAAAGGACTTACAATAAGTGTATTCACAATTAAGATATAACCGAAGTGCAAGACTCATAAGTGCGAGACAAGAGATAGAGATTTATTTCTTCATTCTTTTTCTGGTCAAGGATGCAATCTGAACAGATGAGTTTTCAGCCTGCAGCAGGGGCAGGGTTTCAGCTTTCCTGACGTCAATGGCCAGCTCATTCTATTATTTCAACACCACGACGGCAAACAATCAAGATTTTGATGATAGGCTTGGGTAACCACATAGTCAGGGAATCACAAGCCGTTTGGCAGTCATAGAGCATGTTGGACAGACTTGGGTGTAAGGTTTGACCATGTCCTGGAAGTACGATGGGCCTGAGCCATTCACATCATGGTAGCCAAGTACTGTGACTTTAATCGGATTCGAACAGCCACCGGTAGCTAGTGCAGGGTGCGGAAGAATCGGTGTAGAGTGGGAGAACTCATCCAAATAATGCGGGCTACTGCATTATTTGGATGAGCTCGGAAGATGAATGCCACCATTCATGCTGCTACTTGGGTTTCAGACTGTTAACCAACCACCAAATGAGTTGTGTATCATCTGCAAAGCTGTGGTAGTAAAGGCCATATGAGTGAATTACTGAAGCCAGTGACTTTAGGTTATCCAGACTGGTGGAGGTCCAGAAGGATGGTCTTGGTGGAGGTATGTAGAGCTGGGTATTGCTTTTCATCAGATGGGTTAAGTGTGGTTCTCTAGCAAAGAGGGTTCACTACTGCTGCGGAAAGCCGGTAGTAGTCAAAGAGGTAATGACAGTAATGAGATGGATGAGGAGAGGAATGAGGATGGGAGCACTGGAATTAGAGAGGTGAGAGGGCAGGTAGTTGGGAGGGACCAGGGACAGTGCCTCAGCCTCATTTGGAGAGAGCGATGAAAATGATGCTAGATCAGGGGGTGACAGCAAGATCCAAAACGGTTTTGGGGGTTTGGAGAGGGGAGGAGCTTTTATGTGTAGATAGGGAGGAAGACAAAGACGAGAGAAGAGATTGGTAGGTCTTTAGGGCGCTTGGATTCGAACCATGCTCTCCCTGGCACCCTTCTGTTAGCATGCACTGAGTCAGACAACCAAAGCACCTGAGGTGTCAGGTGAGCCCACCAATAGGATAGAGTCTAGAGACGAGGAGATACATGGTGGCACCCATATACATAACCATTCACTTATTACATGGAGGGACTATTGAATTTACTTACATCTCCGGCGCAAGTATTTTCTTTGTTTATTTTTTCTAGCAATTACAGATCTTCCATTATTTTTTAACCTTATTGCCAAAATTTACATTTAATATGTAGGCCTACTCTTTTGACAGTATATCCTCAAATGCATCAATAGGAAGATAATTAAGTTAAATACCGATTTTACCGGTTCACGGTTGTAGCCTATATTGTTATAAATTATGTAAATGAGGTGCACCAAAAACTCTCAAAAGGACGAGGTCCCACCGAGATTTGAACTCGGATCGCTGGATTCAAAGTCCAGAGTGCTAACCATTACACCATGGGACCAACACAGCCATTTTGTCCTACAATGAAAGATAAACCGTATCAGATCCTTCTAATCGTTTCATAATTCATCGAAAGGTAAACCCTGACGATTGTTGATATTAAAACGCAGCGCAAACGACGAGCATATTAAACCGGCAGTACGATATAGCCGTTTTGACGACGTTATTTTACGGTTGGTAGCTCTAAGAGCTAACGCTACCTGTCGTAATCTCACTTAATCCCATTGGCCGTCTCTTTCGGATCAACGCTAATGGTGGTAGGCTAGGCTGCGTTGTTTGTTGCTCGGATCCGGGATGATACACACACTGGACATTATTCGACAGATAATACAGTGCGGATATAAATGAATCTAGATCAAACGCTTGTGGATCTCCTCCTTCCTTCAAGCGTTACAGTTTGGTTCATAGTGTAATCAAAAACATGGCCAGTAGATGGTGGGAGTACTGCTTGAGGTTAGGTAACAGATCTGAGACCAACATTTCTAGCTTTCTTTCTTTGACCAAAAAATATGGATTTATTAAGGCCTATTTGAGCCATTTTAAGAAAACATCGAAAACGCCTCATATTTGCAGTAGGTATACTTGGGAAAGAAGAGGCCAGTTTTACAAGTGATCTATGAGCTGCAATGCTTTTACCCATTCCGCCACAAGAGGGCACTATTGACGCTGGGACCGCTGTGAGGATTAGTGATGGATTTCATGATTATTTTCCTTGATTCATTTCGCGTCGGTCAGGTCGCCAAGAAGAATCGCTCAGAATTGTTCGTTCGTTCGTTCAGTAGCGTTTCCGGTAGTGGTGAATCAAATCATGGAATTTACGGTTCTCCTCCCTCGTTCTCATTCTCAAACGATCGTGGAAATGGGTCATCAATCAACAGCGGTGGACGAAGTACTCAGACCATAGTCTGGCTATTGGCAGACCAAACTCAATCCTAGATTGCACGTTGGTCTTCTAGTCTGAGGAAGCTGCCGTCATTTCCTTCAGTACAAAAGGCGTGATCAACGGGCCTAGTTCAAGTGACTCTGTATGCAATTGGCTGCTTGCCGTCGCTTCCCTGTCGCCATTCTGTTATGCCGCGAACACACCAAGCGCGTACCTCGCGTACCATGTACGCGCGTAACGCAGCTAAAATGTTGCTTGACCATTTTGTGTCAAAAATGGTCAGATACGCGCGTAACGCGCGTAGATGAGACCGCCCAAAACTCCCCCCCCCCCCCCCCGCCATTTTTTCTTTTGCTGAAACATTCACTGATCTTACCAGGACAGCCAGTTTCCTCGGCCACGTCGACCCACGCCCTCTCTTTCTTGTTCCTGTCCCGGTACAACACAATCCTGGTGTTGTACAGGACAGGACGGCTGCACACTGCAATGATGAGGTTTTGGTCCGCCATTGCGGTTCTGTCCTCTCCGTCTCTCTGCCAGTGACGTCGGGTCAAGCTCAACGCTGATTGGCTATTGCGGCGCGTACGCGCGTAAAAAGTTCAATTTTTTGAACTCCTCGTACGCGCGTATATGTACGCGCGTATATATACGCGCGTACATATACGCGCCTCATACGCGCCTAACGCGAGTAAAATGTTGCTTATACGCGTGTAACGCGTGTACGCGTCTCATACGCGCGTAAACCAATGGTTCCCTATGGAAAAATTGCCGATTTTATACGCGTGATACGCGGGTAACGCTTTTGGTGTGGCCGTACCTTTAAACCAACCAATAGCGCGCCAAGGGAAAAATTGCTCTTCTCCACACCCTTGTGCAGGACGAACTGAAATCGCCGGCAAAATGGGCGGGGCTCCCCAGTCTGCTCAGACCACATACTTGAGTTAAATTTGAGTTACCTTGTGTAAAATATTACTCAAGTAAAAGTGGAATTCCTCCCTTTAAACATCGACTTCAGTAAAAGTATAAAAGTACTTGCTTCAAATGTAAAAGTAATTTGGTGTAATGTAGTTCCAATGCCTTGTTTGTCCTTCATTTAAGGTTTTAAAAAAACCCTCTAACAAGACTCTTAATACAATGTTTTCTATTTGTGATATCTGATACTGAAATCATTTGAAACTAGAAAACATATTTCCTGCAGAAAATGTGGTGAGTGCTGAAGTGCAAAGTGAGGTTAAAAATATGTTTTTGCAAAGCCACATAGATGTAAAGAAATGTTAAGTGGTGTGTTTGTGTTTGTGTGTGTGTGTGTGTGTGTGTGTGTGTGTGTGTGTGTGTGTGTGTGTGTGTGTGTGTGTGTGTGTGTGTGTGTGTGTGTGTGTGTGTGTGTGTGTGTGTGTGTGTTGTGTGTGTAGGGGGGGGGGGGGGTTGGTCTGTGTGTATGTTTGTGTGTGTGCGTGTGTGTGTGCGTGTGCAGCCACAGAAAATGTATGTTTAGTACATCATCTAAAATAAAACAATCCTCAAAATAATCATGCATAAAATGATCTTACGTTTATGTAGAACTTCAACTTGAAATAATCAGACAGGAACTTAAAGAACATTAACCCTAAAGTCAACACCAGCTCGACTAAACATCCTGAACATCCACTATCAATCTACACGACATTACAACTTTAACCAAACGCAGCGGGATGGGGGGGGGGGGGGGGGGGGGGGGGTGTAGGCGAATATTGGATGTTTACCATATCAGCAAGATAATAGACTTGATTTAGCAATGATGGTGGACGAGACAGATTGATGAGACATTCAAATATTTTGTTAATCTGGCATGAGACAGAAAATATAAAGACAGCATGTATTTACCATCTCTCTGATATTGAATCGTATTATGGTACGCTCGCTCACTAAGCCTCTTCGCTCTTCACCGCTCACAGTCAGTGAATGAACAGCAGCTCAGCGACAAATGGGCTTGGGACGGGAGGAGTCAAGTCTGGGAACAAATCAGTTTGGTTCGTTCTTGTTAAAGATTTGTTCATTCGAACTGATTCGGTCGCAAACAACCCATCACTAGTGAGGGTAGGATGGAAGGGCACTATCTTCTCTTAGCTTCCTCACCCTTTCTTGAGTCAATTATAAAAGAAAACAAATATTCTTGTTTGTTTCGTTAAAATTAAAACCCATAAAAAAAAATCCTTTCAGAATGTACAGAATAAGTTAAGTCTGTAAACTTTAATGACACTTTAATTAAACATAAGGTATGTATGTATACCTAAATATTAATCATCAGTGAGGGTGTTTAGAGTAGCAGAAGTAGGCCTATCTGTGGACACCATATCTGTATCCAGGCAGGTAAATGCACAAAAAAAGTTGAACAACTGGTAAACTCATAAATTATGGATAACCCAAAAGGTATTTCAACAATGTCAGCTCTCCTCACATCAACATGTCTTTGAATAGAGATATATCAGAACTCAACAACACTCAACAAGAGATTATAAATAAACATTACTGCCCAAAGTGAACGGATGAGAAGTGAATTGGAAATGTTGATTACTTGTAATACTGATTGGGAGCATTGTGTTGTGTTTGCTACATGGAAACTGGTAAGCAATTGCAATCAGAGACAGCAGTTTTTTTTTTTATGCTTTAAATTCAGCTTTTGAGAAAAACACGTGATACACTTTCATTGCTCTGGTAACTGTGGCTTGTACATGCTGATGGATACCAGTTTGAAAGCAGAATATTCAGAGCTCCATAAAGGCATTCCTTTCTGCAGCTGCAGATAACAACATTAACTGATTTAGAAATGATGTTTTCTGCATTTTCATGTTTTTCCCCTCTGTCTACTCTTCACAGTTCACTAATATCTGAACGGCATTTGTTCAAATCTGCTTTTATTATGCCAATACCATTATTGTCATTCATTCAAACATGTTTTTTCCAATCTCACAGAAGCCTTGATGTGAAAAACAATTACACGCCAAAAATAACCAGGGAAATTGTTGTAGACCTTTTTGTTTGCAACTTTCAGGCCCTTTGAATTGTGGCTTTTCTTCACCATTCTGTTTTATGTTACTCTGTACAACCTGTTCCCCTGAAGAAGGTTCCTGCTTGACTCACGTCAATCACCCTTTAAGTGGCTACCGTATGATTCAAACCAGATAGATGGAATATATGCACATATTTCTAATGAATGATGTTATGTGCATACCTGTCGAGTTGGCCACTGCCTCGATCGGCTTGTTATGAAATACCATGTGGTTATTTATAGCCTGATGTATTTTGCAGTGCCACAAAGACAGCTTTGGTCTAATTTTAGATCTGAAAGTTATTCTAATTTAGGATCCCGGCCCTTCCTGCAAGCTGATAGCAGACACTCGGCTCTTTGGATGATTTTGTCAAGTAGGGCAGCATATACAGTGTAATGATCAGAGCCTGTGCATCTACACATCATGCCGCAAGGCCTATTAATCAGACTGCAAAGCAGAACTAATAAACAGAGGGGAGGAGCATGTAAGGATGTCCATGAGGACATGCACACAAGGGCCCCTCCCACACGCTGTGCGGCCACGTAAATCTCCATTAACCAACAGCTTGAACCCGCGTTGGTGCCTGCATTGAGACTGGATCAACCCATCCACCCAGCACCCCAAATCACTATTACCCCAGCCACATACATCCTCCGCATATAAGACCTTCACGTGAGCAATGTTACAAGCAATCATTGCAAATACATAGAACAGTAGGCCCTATATGCCTGTGTCGATTGGTCTGTTAAATTGTGTCTATCGCGCTGGTTAGGGCAGATATCGCTATAGGTGTTGTGGTTGCAGTGTACAGGCACAGAGGCTGGATTGGATCAGTGAAGAGCACAACACGAGCGTTGTGCTGACTGCCGGATCAATGCAGGGGATAAATGGAGGTCTGATGAGACTGCGAAACGGCTGATATGCATTTGATTAAGAAAAGCAGCATGGCTCATGTGGCTCTCTGACACAGGAGTGATGAAAAACTATTTCTATCCTCTGTGGTGGTCTCGGGCTAGGTATGATGACCCAGAGAGTGGCAAATGTTCAGCACGTGGTTTATTCTAACAGAGACACAAGGTAAACGAATGTGCGTTCTGGAGGTGCTTCATGGAGCATCTCTTGAACGTAGGTAAACAAACATTTGATATTGGGAGTGGGAGGGATGGTAAATAGGCCACGCCTACATGTTCTGGTTTAAGGTAAACCTTTGGTCTGTATCGGCTTTAGTGGAAATAGCAAAGTGGCCATGTTTGTCGTCTTTAACTCATCTACAAAATCATTTAACTGTATATGGTGTTTTCTATTGTGTGGAGAAGAAACCATTCATAACTGTTGAAAGCTTGAAACATGTAATCAGAAATAAAATAGACTAAAATAATTGACATCAAGCGACAGCATTAGGGGCTGCTGTTGGGTTGCTGTTGTTGCTTTTGGATCGAAGAACATAATCACACTCAGCGTCATCTTTTTTCCTCGTTTTTTTTAAACAGATTGCCTATGTTGATGTATTACTAAATCATAGGTGCGTTCTGCCAAGTAAAACATACAAGGTCCGGGTTTAAATTCCTTCCTAGACTTTTCCGTATCCAGTAAAACGTTTGTGGTGACCTGACTTCTGTAGCACACTCGGCACCAGTAAACAGGCTTACTAGTTCTTGACTGACGGAGAATGTGTGGACCCTGAGGGGCCCCAGACCTTCACCTAGCTCCCCCCTAGCCCCCTTCAACAACACAGACCCACCCACACCAAGCAGAGGCTTCTCTTTTCTTTCTTTTTCCACGCAAACCACAAAGAAATAGGCCTACGCACACAAGAACAAACACCTCACGTGGAAAGTGGGGCGATATTGAATTCAAGTCGTTTTTAATGATAAATAGATGTAATGTCAAGTCAGAATGTGACTGTTGCGCAATCGTTCTGCTTTCAAGGGGATTCTCTGGTGCATCTCATCCATTGCAGATCTATGGCGACCACCACGCCATGCAGCAGCAGCAGCAGCAGCAGCAGCAGCAGCATTGCTGTCTAGTGTCCACATCCTACAACTGTACTGCAGAGTGGACACACCCCTCAAAAGCAAACGCTTCATTGCACACATTTATACAAGGTTTTTTATAGAGGATCGAAAAAAACCAACATGTCATACAATTGAGGAGTGGCGTATTGGGGTTTACATAGATATATCTTTTTTTTTTAAAAGCTGTTGATTATCAACAGCGTTACAAATTGGCGTTTAGGTAATCTATGTAATAGGGAGTCTCGTAACAACGTGGCCATAAAACAAAGGCACAGCTATGTGCTACTGCATAATAAACCGAAGCCTATATAACCCCTCGGACATCCAAACTGCGTCATTTCTCAGCCCAATGCCTTTACGCGCGAGCATAACGCCACGACGCTACACGCGACCGCGTCTGTCGTGAATCTATAAAGCATAACACCGAATGAAACAATGTTGCTTTAAACCTCACGCGGTCCAAGTTGTTTACCTCTTCGCTCCCTCTGACGTCATGACACACCCCTGTTTTGGGGGAGGGGGGAGCCGCTTCCACATGTTACGAGCATTGGATTTGACCAAGCGTAGCCATCCTGGTATGAAATGTCACCAACCAAAACACGGGATACACACCGATCCATTCGCTGATTGGCTAACGCAGGGGCTGGGGGAAATCCCCCTTTCCCGTAGAGGTCCAGAACAGGGGCGGGGCATCACAAAAAGTAATGGCCATCTATTTAGGGTCTGAAGAAGGAATATTTCTCGTCAGACTATCGGTAATATAATTATCCTATTTTACGTTGTGCATGTATGTAACTGCTGCGTTGCGTCTCTTTTTTTATTCCCGCCCCCGTTAATACGCACGCCTCGATTTCGACGCATGTGGCATGAAAACAGTGAATGAGGTGCTTCAACTTGATAGCCTGTTTTAGGGTTAACCAGCCAGCTAGCCACGCAAGCTATCGCTTCTCCTGCGAGCCAACGTTTGGACTCGTCGGAAGGGCGTGCGAGTTTGACGTGTTCTTCTCAGTGCCGAGTTGTATGCAACGCGGGTCCCGACACTTACCTGATCTCTCTGTAAACGAAGCAGCACAACATGGAGGCGGAGGGGGATTACTTTGCCCGAGATTGACGGCGACGACGAAGCGAGAGAGAGTGGGGGGGGAGAGAATAAGAGCGAGTCAGTGTGGATGGGAAAAGTTGAGCAGAGGTATGAAACTCGCATGCACAGAAGGAATGTGAAAGTAGTATTTCTGCTGAACAACACGCGTGGGGTCGAGCTGGCTCCACGGCACTGAAAGTGAGGTGGAAGAAGCGATGCGATGGGTCTGTTGTTTGGTAAACTCTGGTTCTGTCAGGTGTTGAGGTTGTTTGTGTGGAGATTGTTGGTGTTGTGTAAACAACAACCACAGTTTAAGCAGAAGGCTTAAAGGCCCTCTCGGTGACTTGCGACATACCGTTTTGCTTTTGTATTGAACAGGATTAACAACTGGGAATAAACTGTAGAAGAAAGGTTTCAAGTCTTACTTTGGATAAAAGGGCATGCAACAACCTCAGGTGAGTCTTTTTTTTTTTCTGTTACATGTAATGCATGTGATTGTACCTGCATGCATACCATGTCTATTCTGTTGTTACGAATGTGCTTGATGTTAACTGGGACAATCAGGGCTGATTAACACCGTTTATAACAATTATATTGCCTTGCACCGAATCTGTTGGACAGCCGTTCAGTGGCAAAATGTCGTCCTGTTTGTGTTTTAGTTGATTGATCCTCTGTTCAATTGTACATGTTAACCACCGCCACAGAGAGCAATCTATAGTTAAAGTTGACAAGAAATCTTAAAGTTTCTTGAAAAAGTTTAAAAAGAATAGTTAGGTTACTTTAATTCCTAAAGAACCGAGCGCCAGAAGGAATTACTATTGTCCCACTTGATATTGTAGTTTTGTTGTTGTTGATACCCAGAGTCCGGTTTGTTGTTGATACGGTTCGTCTGAGTACTATTGGGATTTGGCCATTATTCAATCTAAAATATTATTTTTACATAACCTTAAACTAAGCCACGGTTTCAGCCGTTTTATTCAAACATAATACGAATGTCAATATCAGTCATATAATGCCCTTATGAATTCTGGATACAATAATAGTGTGTACAATGTGTTTATCTAACACAATCTATTCACCAGAAGCAATTACTGATTTAAAAGTAGATGGCACTTATCTCTCGAAAGTGCACTTTCAGAGCAATTTGTTTTTTCATTAAAACGGGGAAACGAGTCGTACACGTGGAACTGTGCTATCAGTGGAGGATCTCTGCATCGTTGACTTCCATCCATTAACGGATTGCAGACCTTTTTCATCTTATCCGAAATATATTTTTAAATAACTCAAGTGCAAGATTGTTCCCCGCTTGTCAACTTATGTAAGCACATGACCAACAATTGACCACAGGAAATGTATCTAGCTCAATTAGGAACACAAATGGGATCACGTTTAGGTCAGACAAGATGCGTGTAAACATCTCAAGTATTATTTGCCTCAGTTTATATATACACATATAATTTAAGTTTACTAACTGCACCAAAACAGCGGAATCTGTAAACTAGTTTTGGTTCTCTACTAGTGACGGATTCAAAATGGGACTAAAGTCTGACACAATGGCAGGTTGTTTACGGAGCAGTGTGGTACCAATGGTACAGTCCATTACGTCTCCTATACAATAACTCCGACTCCCCCTTTTGTGACGGCAGTAATTGGTTGCTTCCGCTAGCATGTTACCCTATAGAAAGAGGCCGCTGTATGTTACCGCATTGGCCTGTTGTATGTGGTTCCATCCGTATGTAGGCTACGCCATTTGCTGGATATTTTCAGTGCTTTAGGGCTAATGAAAGGGTTAAATTCCCACTTATAACCGTGGGTCTCGCATTTCCATGTCATGGTGGATGGTGACTTGGGCAAACAATTCAGGTAATGTTTGATGTGTGGAAACAAAGTCATGCAGAATGAGGCCCTCTTGTACCATACAAATGACCAATATTTTGCTTTTTAACAGCTGATTTGAAATCCACACAACTCTAAATCATAATTTGAAAAACATTGTTCAGTGGAATTAAAATCCAACTGTTTCACATGTAAATAATTTTTCAAAAGTATTTAAACAATATAGCTTTTATTTAATTTTAATTTAAAAATGTTCCAATCATACAAAAATGTGAGGGGGTGTGGCGGAGCGGACAGGCAGTTTTTGGGTGGAAATTATGTAACTGACTCTGCTTAAGTAAATTTTCACCAACCTCAGCCACATGTCTGTTTTTTGTCCGGCCCTGTCCAGTTTGTATGTGTGCATAAGTGTGTGTGTTTACGAGAACACTTATTCTCTGTGTAATTCTGTATAGACATAGACAAGTCGTTTGAAAGGTGTGTGTGTGTGTGTGTGTGTGTGTGTGTGTGTGTGTGTGTGTGTGTGTGTGTGTGTGTGTGTGTGTGTGTGTGTGTGTGTGTGTGTGTGTGTGTGTGTGTGTGTGTGTGTGTGTGTGTGTGTCAGTGGGCCTCTCCCTGCCTCGTCTCTTTCCCCTCTCCAGAGTCCAGCAAGGGGCCCACTGTAAAGGGGGGGGAGGTCTCTCTCTCGCTCTCTCTCTCTCTCTCCCCCCCTCCCTCCCTACCTCCCTCCCCCTTTGCAGGCTGGTAGTGGGGCCAGGCCAGGGGCGTTAGAGTTGGAGAGACCGTAGGGTTGGACACGGGACACAGGACCCCCGCCTTCCCCACTCTCCTTCTCCCGATCGCTAGTTCGGCCCATTCTGTGTGGGGCACAGGTCACCTTGTCATGTGCTATAACTGCTGCTGGAACATGTGCCCTGCGATCGCAGGAAAGAGCAAGAGTTGGAGCGTTTGAGGTGCAGCGAGGGATGACGCAGAGAGGGGGAGCTGGAGGGGACGTGGGAGAGATAGCGTTGTCCAGTTGTTTAGCTGGAGTGAAATGTCACTTTGTTGGTTCGGTCAATACAAGGTCCAGGTTTTCTCTTGCTGTCATCATATGTTATTTATTTTTCCTCTTTCTATGGTCACCATGTATTTGCAGTGGTTTCTTCCAGAGAATTGTGAAATAATATATACAAATTTTGTAGGAGCCTTTTCAGTATTACGTGTAGTTTTTTTGCATTCTATGGGATTCTACTTAGGTGGCGGGGTACACTTCTATTAATGTAATATCCATTGGGAACATTGTGAAACGTGAGACAAATCCAGTTTGATCAGGTTTTACTGAGGCTGTTGTTTAGGGCATGGTACTTTTGTTATCGCCTTTGTTAATAGAGAGGAGTGCGATGTCTAAAATGCTCCTCAGCAGGTATGCAATGCTACACACACAGAAGTTTTGTTGATGATGGCGATGGCTGTGTCTTTAGGGGCCACATGTTAGTTCTCTGTGAATCAGTTCAGAAGGGGATTATCGGTTGAATACCCAATGTCTTTTAGAACCTACAAAAACATAAACTGCTGTTGATGTTTATCTTAATACGCCACCAGAACGGCGCTATGCTGCGGTGCACTTTCGGTTTGTTGTTGGGACGCTCCTAGTAGGGGAGAATCATTACTTTAAAACTTGTCAAACATTGGTCTGAACATGTTAAACAACAATATGCAGCGACTATGGATTTATTTAGGACTATTTAATCATACTTCCTGCTTTAAAACTTTACCAAAATACACATCAACATATTATAAGATGTGACTAAATTCTGAAACACTAAAACTATGTTCAACGACAATATTTCTGTAAGTGCGTATGGCTTCATGACGAGCACTCGTTCAGACGTTGACGTTTGGCCCCCTAAACGTCCCCGTGTTCAACGTGACTTCACGTGGAGCCCGCTGGCCGCCCTGTGGGCCGTGCTGTGGCGGACCCCGGTGTATTTCCAGTGCAGCTCAGTTCTCGCCGCAGCCTGGGTCATTCCAGGTCTGATTTGTTTTATGTCTTTGCTGTACTCGTGGTGACCCAGCCAGAGGTATGCAGTAAAACACATGGACTTTTTTTATATCCTTCTCTCTCTCCATTTCACTCTCTTTCTCTATCTTCCTTTTATCGTTCTCTCAATCCTTTTTTTTGGGGGGGTGGGGGGGGCTGAGAAAATGTTGGCAGTGTGTTTCTGTTTCCAAGCCGATTGTAGAGTTGCGTCATGTGATGTGGCAGGGGGATGCTCATTGGACCCTCGGACAGGGCCCCCTCTCTCTCATTCGGGCGTTCAACCACTGTTCCTTTTTTCCCTGGGTTGTTCTGGTTCTGGATATGATTCCAGCGCTAAGACTAGTGTGTTGGGATGTGGTCTGTAAGCCCATTGCTAGCATTCTTAGGATGTGATGCCAGAGGGGCTTTTTTTTCTCCCTCTCTGCGCTTTCCTTCCCTTCTCTGCGTGTCTGCATGCAGTTAAATTAATTCCTCCCTGAAATGCTGTCTGGGTCCTCCTCTTGTTTTCTTTTTCTTTGCGTCTCGACGCCAGGACGCAAACAAAAAACGCGTTCATTTGGAATGCGTGATTACGAGGTGCGTCGTCTAATCATGCTTGCTGGACGGTGGTCGTACTTTATACTCTCCTTTTTTATATTGACATTGATTCGATGGAGTCAGTCTTATGTCTGGGCTTCGTTCCAGAGCTACACACGTTTGTCTCGCGCTTCTCTGTTGCATCGACCTGACAAGGGAAACCAATGGCCGCTTCACTGTTTTGTAATCACCACACAGCATATTAGTTACTGGTGTATGAATGTTTGTACACGCAAATGTAAAAAAAAAAGTGTAAAGCGCCACCAATGCAGTGGGATTGGTGCCCTGCCAGAGACCTCTCTTGCAACAACGCAGTGAGAAATAATCCCTGCAAAAGCATGACAGCATAGCAGGGGTAAGAGGGCGCGTTACACGCCAAAGAGACGCACTCCTCGAAGTTTGAACCTCCCATAGTTAATAATTACCGCTGATTGACATGTCATGCAAGGTGGAGTAAACAAGGGCATGTCGTTGGGACTCTTGTTTGTGGGGAGCCTGCGCTGTGTGTCCTTAAACCTGACCAGGATTGGGAGCTGTGGTGTCCAGCCTCGCCCGCGGGGCTCATGCATGTCGTTTTAAAACCCTAGAAATGAATAAATCAGCAGAGGAAAAGATGAATCACCGAGTCCCCACCGCATGCTAAGTAAAAACCTGCTCATCCTTTCGCTTTCTTGCTTGGCGCTGTAGCTTGAAAAGGGAAACTCCCTTCACCGTCCAGAACTATGGCAAAGAAGAAGAAGAAGAAGAAGAAGAAGAAGGAACATCTTAATTCTTCAGCTCTCGCCACCCACTAAAAATGACGTGCTGCAGTTAGTCGTGTGGTTTTTGGTAGATAATTACACCAGGGCCCATCTCCTGCTCGTCCTCCACCACCACTCCCTCAGTCAGACTGCTTACCATCCTTCGCCTCCTTCCGCCCTCCTGATTAGAGAGCGGGGCCGCGTCTCTCACGTGAGGCTTCAGTAGCACGGCGACACACACACACACACTGATTCCTACACAACGTACCTTTTTGTGGGAGCGATTGTTGATCAGGCTCCCCTGTTTTGGGACAAATAAACCTCCAGCATCCATTATTGGGGCTGTGTGACCTTTGACCTGATGACTCACAGAGTGTGGATGGGGGGGGCTGGGTGGTAGCCCTCACATGCTGCAAGTTCCTCCCCCCCCCCCTCCCTTCGCCTCCCCCCCCCCCCCCCCTTGCATGCCATGCCCTGGACCAATGTATTTCCTGTGCATACAATGACCGGATCAGCGAGTGCTAGGAAAAAAAGGGGGCCTGCCTGGCGCTCCATCAACATCCTATACGCGGTGACGCGCCCTCCCTGTCTTGTCACATGCTCAAGCAACGCGTGACAAAGCACACACACGCTGTTGAAGGACACGGGGACGTATGCATGCATAAACCACGATGTGGCAACGCTCAAGGCGATGAAAAAGAAGGCTTTCGCCATCCCGTTCTTTTGTTTTTTTTACCCTGAAGCTTGTTTTTTTTGGTCACAAACAAAAGAGTTCCTTTAGGTCCCAACGCACGGCCTTATGAAGAACGGGTCAGATCGCTGACCGGTCTTTGTGGCGCAGAATGTCACCGCCTTGAAGAGATCGACTGCCCCCTCTCCCTCGGCTTCGTGCTTCCTATAAGTCCAGACTCATGTCCGTCGTCGTTTTATTGTAACTCGGCATGTTCTCCGGTTTATCCTACGCCTCCCCTGGGTTCCTCTCCTTCTGTCTCTCGGGTCCTCATGTCTCTCTGTGTGTCTCTCAGTGTCTCTCTCTGTGTGTGTCTGTTTCTCTTTCTGTGTGTCTGTCTATGTCTCCCCGCCCCCTCATCTCTGTCTCCTACTCTCTCTCGTCTCTCTTCCTCTTCCGTGGGCTGGGGCTTCCTCTTTGCTCAGCGATGGTGAGAGGCCATCCAGAGGGCAGATGTAAAAGGCTCGGCTGGATTGTCTGTATGGTTGATCGCCGTGTGCTATTGAAATATTTAACTTGAGGACATGCATCTCATCGTTTTTTTTTTTTTACCAGAAAGGGGCAACGATCATCCACGCATGATGTTACAGCAGGCCGTTATTCCAGAATCATTTTAGGATGGTTTTGAAAAATGCGTGGCATGTTTTAAAAGTACTATGCTGTAATTCACCCTGGGTAAACGCTTTACAACGCTTTATCTAGTTGATTCTGATCTTTAAGGCCGTCTTGGAGGATGTTTAAAACACAAATAGATGACGGTGAACTGTAAATATTTCTGTTAATGTGACAAGAGGAAGCTTATGGACCAGAACTGGGACTAGATGTGCGTATGAGGTAAGATATTTCTAGGATATAACGTCCAGTTTGGGTAAAAAACTCGGAGTTAATCTTTTAGGTGAGGTTCTCTCCAGATCCCGCGTGGTCTTTCCACGCTACCCCCTCCCCTCCCCCCCCTACTCCTATGGCCTAGATTTAGCCCCGGTCCAGGGCCAGGGTCAGGCTGTCGGCTCCTATATGTGTCAGTGTGACATCCAAGTGCAAAGTTGTCACACACACACATCCCTTCCCGGTGCTTTTCCCTTCAGACATGGCAAGTGTCTCCCTGGGTAGGACCTTCTTCAACCTCCAAATGTTAATTGTTAATTAACAATAGTTACATGTGTGACAAACATTAGAAACGGCACTATAACCTCATCAGTCATTTAGTTGACGGAGGGGGGTGCATATACCTTGTTATCGTTCCATTTAGAATAGCTTCTGGTGAGGTTTCCTGTTAGACTCCAGTTAGAAATCTTCCTGATGATGGAATGTTATGATGATTCATAGCAAAACTACTTTAGAGGCAGTTGGACGAGGCCCAGATCCACATTGGTTAACCATTATGGTGCGGGAACTCTGTAAACTAATCACAAACAGCATTGCTGTTGCTGTTCCCTTGGATGTTTTTTTGACACTGTATCTAAGCCTGACATTTTTTATTTAGTGCATTCAGAAGGGGCTTTGTGAACAGTGAATTGTGTGTGTGTGTGTGTGTGTGTGTGTGTGTGTGTGTGTGTGTGTGTGTGTGTGTGTGTGTGTGTGTGTGTGTGTGTGTGTGTGTGTGTGTGTGTGTGTGTGTGTGTGTGTGTGTGTGTGTCGAATGCAATAACAGTCCTGATTGATTGTTGCCGCTGGAAACCCGTACACAATACCTGTGTATCCAGAATGCTTGCATGGCCTAGCGTACAACCGACTGGAATGAGTCTAATAACTTGATGCATTATTTAGAGCCTCCTCTGTATGGCATTAATGCATTTAGTGTAATGGTCTGTCAGGGGCTGCAATGATCTCTCGGGATTAACCATAGATTTCATTTTATATCAGTTCATATTTATTATCTTGGTGTGTGCTGTTAGCAGATACTGACTCGCCCGGCAATGCTTTCTAGATAAGTGTGTCCGCCAATTGTATCGTGAACAGTGACGTATAGCTTTATTGTGCGACGTGCTCTGTTTATAGCCACACTGATTGGTTTCAAAGTCATGCTTCCAAAATCAGACCCTCCAGGATTTCGCGATGTTGCGATTTGCAACTTCCAACGCAACG
>OLKM01000787.1:130203-155203 GCA_900291075.1 Melanogrammus aeglefinus
TCTGCAGTGTTGACAGTCAGCCGGAGATAAAAAAAAAGAAAGAGGGGATGTTTTATAATCTCCCCACTCATCCCTCACTTGGCCCTTGTCTTGAACTGTGCGCGTGCGCGCGCGCGCTTTGCTTGTGTGTGTAGGTGCGTGCGGAAGCACATGTTTCCAGGATAAATGATCACATGTCTTCTTGGCGCGACTCTCGTCATTTCCCCCCCCCCTGTGCCTTTTGGCACACATCCATGTTTGTGCTTTGGGACTGCTCTCAGGGTGAAGTGTACTGATGTTTATCTGGACCGTCGTGATTACATACTTACACCTGAGGCGCGAGTTGGCTGACGGATGACCTCTGCTACACGACGTGTCCCACGGTCACACATGGATCTGAGTTCCGTGTGTGTACTTAGATACACACCCACCCACTGAGCCTGCCCCCAACTGGCGTCTTTATTGTCCAGTTATCGATTGAGTCAGCCTTATCTTTTTTGAGTCATTACTTAATCAAGCAACAGTGGTAAGGAAGAAGCAAATATATTGCATCTCGTACCCTCACCCTTGCCCTAATTCGTTATCATTTTAATTGCACTTTTCGTACAAAAACAAACGCCAGCCGTGCCTCACCCGTTTCACTTTACAAGGATATTGCCGTTAAACACGGCGAGTAAAAGTGTTCCCACGATAAATCTAAACACATTGCCAAGGCGACACAAAAATCAAAGAGGTGTTCTAAGATCAACAGGAAGTCACGTTGATTCAGGGCCTTGAAGACGAGGCACAATGACAGCCGTTTCCCCCCCCCCCTCTGCAGGCGTAGCATGAAACGCAAGGCCTCCTTCACCTGTCCCTTCAGTGGGAGCTGCACCATCACTAAGGACAACCGCCGCCACTGCCAGGCCTGCCGACTGAAGCGCTGCGTGGACATCGGCATGATGAAGGAGTGTAAGTGTGTCACGTAGCATGGCCGCCCTTCTGTCCCCTGGGCTACACACACGGGCGCGCTTACATTCACCTGCGTTCAAACAGGCCACTGTTGTTTTGATTCTCTCTCTCTCTCTCTCTCTCTCTCTCTCTCTCTCTCTCTCTCTGTCTCTCTCTCTCTCTCTCTCTCTCTCTCTCTCTCTCTCTCTCTCTCTCTCTCTCTCTCTCTCGTGTGCGCGTCCTACTTTTGCTCCTCGTGCAGTATATAGAATGCTATACATTACATGTTTTATTCTCTCTTAGCTCAGTAGAGTCTCCTGCTCTAATTAATCTCTCACAGGCCACTGACATTTGACCGTAGGATAGCAATTACTCGCAGCCTATATAGTGCTTGTTTTACACAGCTATGCTCGTATTCAGAATAAGGAATCAAAGCCATCCACTTTAAATGGGATGCTTTAGTCCAAATGTGTCTTGTTTTTTTGCGTTGGCCGGGGGGGGGAGAAAAAAAAACAACCTTATATAACGCGAGTGTGGGGCAAGTATCAGTGAGTCTTTGCCACCAGTGGAATGTTTACATGGTCTATTTGAACTGCCGGGCCTCCCTGCAGCGTGTGGAGCCGTAGCGCTGTGAAGTTACGAGGAGAACACCTGCTCACAGGGAAAATATCCCGCTCTCCACAACCTCGGCTGTTTGTTTTAATGAACCTTTTGGTTGGGGCGCTGAAGCTTTCTTGCCTTCTCCCCGATATCCGGATATTGTCCTCCGAGGTCTGCTTTGAAGCACATGACGCTAGTCCCCCTCTTTCACAAAATAAAGGGGGGGAAGTCATAACCTTGATATACCGCGAATACATCCTTTTGCTGTAGAGGAGTCCCCATGCACATTGTACTTTGTCCTAAGAGCGAGACGTGTGCGTGTGCGCGTGCTAATTCAATAGCTTGAACAACATGGAGGGAACAGCACTCTGAGACAATGCGTTGCGTTGTTCAGTCTGCATATGGGCGCCCCTCTTCCCCCCCCCACCCCCCTCTTCCTCCTCAGAATAACAACCCCACCCCCCACCCGCCAGCCCCCCCCACTCCTCCACAAGTATGGATCCTTCACAAAACTGTTTCCACCTCTTCTCCCCTTCAACAGGAGGGTTCTGCACACTTCACTGCGGGTCAATGTTTTAGTTTCACAATACTTGATTTTTAATCAAGCTCCGTGTGAATGTGCACGGGCAAACCGCCACGTTACAACTGCAGCGTCGTCGCACTGATGTTTAAACTAGGGCTGGGTATTGTTAAGAATCTCACGATTCGATTCGATTTCGATTCGGTAGGCCACAATTCGATTCGATATCGATTCGATTCGATATTGTTTGAAATGCTTTGATATCGATTCAGTATCAAGTAGAAATACACAAAAGATAATTTTTTTTATTATTATTATTATTATTTATTTTGTTTCATCCCCTAACTCGGGAGTAATAAAACATTAGCTCAATAATACCAGTACATGGTGCAAAAGTAAGACAGTGCTGTATGTTCCAGGTTTACCCGGGAATACAAAATGAATCCACACGTCTGCTTTGTGGTTTGAAGGTGCTGGCTTAACGCTGCTGCTGCTACTTACGCCGGTCGCCATATTGTTATGGTTTGATTTAGTGCGGCCGCCGTCCGCACAGCGCGAATCACACGAGGATGTTGCTCACAGCGCCCCCACTGGCCAGGGCTTGAATCGATTCATAAGATTGCTGAATCGATATCGAATTGCAGGGAAAATAATTGCAATGCATTGCTGAATCGATATTTTTACCCAGCCCTAGTTTAAACACTGCTGTGTTGTACTCACACGCCCCTTAATGCAATGTGCGTTTAAAATGCTGTTTCTCCGCCCATGCTAGTCCGTATTCTCTTCCCCTGAAGCCGCAGACCAACGCTCAAGCCTAGATCGCACGTTGGTCTGGGGGGAAGCTGTCGTCATTTCCTTCAGCACAAGCGGTGTGATCAACGGGCCGAGTTCAACTGACTCTGTACGCGATTGGCTGCTTGCCGTCGCTTCCCTGTCGCCATCGTGTTAAACCAGCCAATGGCGCGCCAAGGGCTGGGAGAAGACAGCTTGGTGATTGGCTCTCGTAAAAACTTATCGGAGGCAGAAAGAAGTGTAGTGCTCTTCTTCAGACCCTTCTGCCGGGCGGACTCAAGGCGCCGGCAGAACGGGCGGGGCTCCCCGGTCGAGTTGTGTGCACCTTTCTGGTGGCGCTTCCTGTGATGTGTTATTCAGTGAATCCTTACCTGTACATCATAGATGACCGTGGCTAACTGTCCCTCCCTCCCTCCCTCCCTCCCTCCTCCCTCCCTCCCTCCCTCCCTCCCTCCCTCTTGTCTCCCTCGCTCGCCCCCCCCCCCCCCCCCCCCCCCCCCACAGTCATCCTGACTGACGAGGAGGTGCAGAGGAAGAAGGACCTGATCCAGCGCCGCAAGGACGAGGAGGCGCAGCGCGAGGCCCAGCGGGAGGCGCGCAAGCCCCGTCTGACGGACGAGCAGACCCTGGTCATCTCCACGCTGGTGGACGCGCACCACAAGACCTTCGACGACTCCTACTCCGACTTCTCCCGCTTCAGGGTCAGCGGCCCCCCCCCACACACACACGCGTCCTCCGAACGGCCTTACCCCCACGTCACGACGACAAATGACTACACAAATACTCAACAACGATCGATCGTTCCTACCAAAGTAGTGCGTGTGCACCTAGACTTCTGAAATGGATCTGGTTGTGATGTGGAAGGCCCCATAACAACGGTAACGCGTCATTTGTGATCGTGAACCTACTATCGATTGTGCCAATGGCAAAACGGGAAAAAACGAATGGTTTCAGGCGATCAAACGTAGCCTGCAGCAGCATTGTTTGCTTCTACTAGGAGACGACGACGAGTTAATTATGAAGAACCAAACCCAGCTCCAATCGTTGCCCTGTCCTCAAACTCTTGACACCTCTAAATGGCACAAGGCCTCGTGCTAAGTAGGACATATCTACGGGAGTACAAACATGTTCCCTTCAATGTGTGTATGTGAGTTGCTGCGCGTTTTTAAAGTGGTGTAAAAGACGTGACTGTGTCAGGAACGGGGAGGGTCTCTCCGCTGGGTCCCGCACAGTATAATTCCAAACGCCGAGTTATTTTAACGCCACTGAAACGAGATCCATCATAACAGTTGAATCTATGCATTGTGCGTCTAGGGGAAGTGTCAACGTTGATGGGCTCCACGATGTCCAAAGTGTTTAGCCTTTTCGTTAAATGCAGCGTCGTCTACAGTGTGGGTTGCGTCACAACACGGAGTGAAAATATACCAAAATATACATTTATAATGTTCATCAATAGTCTTAAAACATGCATGTAGGTCGAATGGAAAAAAAAACATGTTGGGCTGTTTCTTCAGAAGTTTGAATCCACGGTCCTAGTGGGTTTGGTTGTACATATATTATTATATTACACCACCACCTCAACGTCCCCCCTTTTGTCAACCCCCATCGCCCTCCTCCACCCCCTCCTGTCGGTCCTCACCTCCGCCCCACTCCCCTCCGTCACCCCTCCTCCCCCCCCTCGTCTCCCCCCCGTCTCCCCCCCCGTCTCCCCCCCCCCCCCCCAGTGTCCATTAACGGGGTCTGTTTGCTCAGTTAATTCCACTTCAGTACATTTCACACGTTTTTTTTTTTACTCCTTCGAAGTCAACTCTGCATAACAAAAGGGACGTGATGTCGTACTTTGAAAAAGAGCGGAGGAATACGTGCTTCATCATGACCACAACGTTTAGCCCCGCGCCAGCCCTTAAATGTGTGTTGTTATTTACATCCAGCAGTGGTATGAATGGTATTTGAACTGTGTGTGTGTGTGTGTGTGTGTGTGTGTGTGTGTGTGTGTGTGTGTGTGTGTGTGTGTGTGTGTGTGTGTGTGTGTGTGTGTGTGTGTGTGTGTGTGTGTGTGTGTGTGTGTGTCTCTCTAGCCTCCAGTGCGCGAGGGCCCGGTGACTCGCAGCGCCAGCAGGGCTGCCTCCCTCCACTCTCTGTCTGATGCCTCCTCTGACTCCTTCAGCCACTCTCCAGGTACACACACACACACACACACACACACACACACACACACACACACACACACACACAACACACACACACACACACGCACACACACACACACACACACACACACACACACACACACACACACACACACACACACACACACACACACACACACACACACACACACACACACACACACACACACACACACACACACACACACACAGACACAGACAGGGAAGTATGGCATTGCGTGTCACACGGTTTAGTTTTTTTTTTTTCCCGAAGCACCAATACACAGGAAAGGATGTGTGGTCACACTATCACTGTCCAGGCCACGCGTGTGTGAAATCGGTGGCTTTCCTTCCAATAAGATGGAAATCTTGTGGCCACACTCGAGCAAACGCACCTCAGCAGACCTGTGACTCTGGGTCGTAAACATCGTTAATGCCTCTGCTGCTGCTAATGGCCGGGATAGAGCCAGGGTCACACGGCCCTGGGTGGCTCCCAGCCTGATCTCACCGGAGACAAATGACTTCGTCACAAGGCTGTAGTGTTGGCGCTGTATGATCGAGGGGGGTCATCCTGTCGCGGCATCATCTACCCCTCACCATCACCATCGTCACCACGGCGATGGTGGTGGTGTGTATTCATCCTGTTGGCGCCTTTGACTCCGTTTAGTGGGTTTCAGGGAGTGCTTTTCTTCACGTTGCATACGGCCATTCTGACTGAGTATCTATCTCTCTCTCTCTCCGACAATCTCTTCTCTAACACCGTCGCACTCGTCTCTCCTTTTAATCTCTCCCCCTGTTCGCTCTCGTCTCTATCCATCTCTTTCCCCTCCTCGATCTTATCCTCTTATCCTCTCCCTCCGTCTCGGTGTCTTCCCTGTCCTCCAGAATCAGTGGACGCCAAGCCGGTGAACTTCAACAACCTGATGATGATGTACCAGGAGCAGGGTGGCAGCCCCGACTCCAGCGAGGACGGCTCGCGCCTCTCCATGCTGCCCCACCTGGCCGACCTCGTCTCCTACAGCATCCAGAAGGTCATTGGCTTTGCCAAGATGATCCCTGGCTTCAGGTGTGTGGGTCTGTGTTTCTGTGTGTGGGACATCCTGCCCCGTTGCTCTTCATTTTTCTCGGTGTTGAGTACTGAGTAGCAGTCTCCCTACGTTCCCCAGTCGATACTGCAGTCCTGTCAGGAATCATTTTCCTGTACCAATGGTACAGGAAAATGATTTAATATAGGGACAAAGTAATAGATGTAATTTGCATGTATACTTGTATTGTACCGTACATGCAAAATGAACTTGGCACCAAAAGTAAGGAAATTTGTGTTTGGTTGATTATTCCTCTGTGGTAACAATGCTTTTTTGCAATAAATCTTATACCTTTGGAAAGTCTGAATACTTCCCCTTTCAAATGGTTTGTAAGGAACAGGCTCTTGTGGGATGAGCAGCAGAGTTGAGTATGTGGGTGAAAACTTTGCCAAATCTTCTCTGCCAGACAGGTTATTCTGCCATTGACTCGTTGGGTGTTTGGTGGAGTGGATGTTTGTAGTTTGAAGAAACAAGACACTTTGGCAATTTAACAATTTATTGATTTCACAAACGGGAGCCTCAGTAGCGTGTGGAAGAACCACACACAGCCACAACAGCCTGGCACCTCCTCCTCAAGGCGGCCAACGGGGTTGTGTTGGTCTCTCTGGCGATGTGCAAAGATTTGGCCATTAACACTAGGGTGGCCGCGGTGTGGACATTTTCACACCGAGTGATACACTCGTGTCAACACCGGTATTACCCAGTATAAACGGTATCAACTTTGAAACTAGGTCAACCGCCATCTTCTCCGTCAACTCTCCTCTCACACTCGGTGACGGCGTCTTATAACGTTCTATATATAATAGTATATAATATAATAGTATATATAATATCACGGTGGCCGTAGCGCGAGGAGCTCTCGTGGGGGGTTGGGCTTCACGGGGTTTGTTTTGTTGTTTACCGGCGTTGCTATGGTTACCGGTCTTGGGTGTCCCAACGGTTTATTCGGCAGCCTATCGATTATTATTACATTTTTATTTTCTTGATTATAATTATATTATCAATTTTTACAGAATTTTTTTTTAGTACTGGAAAAATAAACAAAAAAATAGGCAACCCTACCACATACTCCGCGCTGCTGCTCGTCCCACAAAGGCACGTCCCTTAAGCTGCTTCCCCCCCCCGCCGCGCGGCCACTCGCCGCCTCCGTTCAACTCAACGAGGGACGGCCAGCAGAGGGGAGGCGCTTACAAAAGCGGCTGTACCCAGGAAGCGGTGAGCGCGCCCAGATATTGCCAAAAAGCATTGATACCGCAGAGAAATGGTCAGCAGTGGGGAGGCGCTTACAAAAGCGGCTGTACCCAGGAAGCGGTGAGCGCGCCCAGATATTGCCAAAAAGCATTGATACCGCAGAGAAATGATCAACCACATTTGCAGTGCGTTGGCTAGAAGGCCCTCAACGACAAACCCAGTTCCAGCCTAATGTTCTCTGGGTGCGACTTACCCCAGGGTGCCACGGTCCTTACAGTCACTGACAGTTTTCATGGCAGCCCAGCTGTGCTCCCTCATGATCTCCTTCTGCATGCCGTTCAGAATAAGATTCATTCACGAGAAGATACCGGTACAGCTGTGTGACCGAAGGAGGGCTGTCCAACATGGTGGACAGGAAGTCTGTAGGATGTCTGACCTTTTACCGTTGACTACTCTGCGCCCCTCGGAGCGGTATCAAGACCAGGGGGGGCGTTATTATCTCAGCTAGACTGTGATGGGGCTGGCTGTCGGGACCCTAAGCGATTATTACCACACCTCCTAAACAAGGCCGACGTGTGTGTGTGTGTGTGTGTGTGTGTGTGTGTGTGTGTGTGTGTGTGTGTGTGTGTGTGTGTGTGTGTGTGTGTGTGTGTGTGTGTGTGTGTGTGTGTGTGTGTGTGTGTGTGTGTGTGTGTGTGTTTCTATGTGGGTTGCATAAGTTACAATGACAAAAACTATTCTACAAAAATGAAACATTTCTTAATTTGCATGAAAAACAAACCAAAACCAACCGACGTGTACCTTGTTGTCGTTCAATTTAGCGTGTTTGTGTGCACATGTTTGGGCGTGTGTGTTTGTGTGGGTGGGTGTCTGTGTGTGGTTGGGTGTGTCGACATCAACAATCAGTCAGTGTCCCGGGGTCAGCGCCAGAGTCAAGACGAATACAAGCCTGAGCCTGTCTTTCCTGAAGTTGTCATTCCCCCCGCCACAGAGTGATGGAAGTTGTTAAATTAGTGCTGGAATGTTTGTCCACTTATGATCGGCCCCCCCTAAGCCTCTGAGAAGCTCCTCTGCCCACCACCCCCCCAAGACCTCCCCTAATAACACACACGTCTCTACTCCTGACGCACAACCCTTAGCGCTTTGTGTTAGACAGCGAAAAACACTTTTTACATTCTTGGCGGGCCCCGCAGGGCCTGGCCTGTGGCGCGGCGAGTACTTCTTATTAAAGTCTCCTAGTGTCTTCTGAGGCAGGGGATACGACGTTTTAGTCGCTACTACAGGACATGTGGCCATCACTGGGGGGGTCGGGTTTGTGGACTTCAGTTTTATACCAGAAGTACTCGTTATACTCATGAGTACTATTTGTTGACATGGATCAGAAGGTCCCTACCCTGAACAGATTGTACTGAATACAGTGGTTCTTTCTGGAAAGAGGTGGTGGTGGTGGTGGTGGTGGTGTAGTTGATGGCGGGAGGTTGCTGAGGTAATGGCTCAGAACATCCTTCTTCATGAACAGGGATATCGACACGACGGCGACGGCGGGTTGGAATAATGAGATCCAAGGGGCGGCACACTTAACCACCAGGCCTGTTTCCTGGTCGACCAAACTGCCCTGAGCTACTTTATCCTATCGAGGCCAGTGGCATCAAACATATGCCCCTGGAAATATCCTCATCATGTGTATTTCAGAAGTTTAAAACGGATCCACTGGATGAGTTCTGGCAGCGGTGCTTGATAGTCAGCGCCACTGCAAAAAACAAACAGAAGTAACCATTTAAAGGGTTATTTTTCAACTTTTTCTTCCGGGGAGGGGGCATGCTCCAAGACCCCCCCTTTAGCATTGCTAGGTTACCAACTCACAGCGCCACTGCTTAAAAAGAAATCTAGAGGAAACACTGGCTCTGACCGATATTTAAGCAATATCACACGCTGTTGTACTGTATATCAGCACGGCTGTGATTCGGTCGTAGATAATCACAGCCGTGCTGATATACAGTAGAACAGCACGACCTTGAGTGTGATATTGCTTTTATACAACAGTGCTGCGAGCACATTTTATTAGTTAACAGTAATAAGAAACAAGAGATTATGATTTGTTTGTTTAGTCATCATTTATTCGGCTTTGCAACACAAATAGTTCCACAACTGAAGGGAGACAAGGCTGTTGCCAGGCAACATATATACAAATACAATACAACGAACGCCCGTACAGCGGAGTGATTGTGTCTGTAAAAAGTCGCAGTGCTGTTGTACTGTATATCAGCACTCATGGAACGTCTCTTGTCCAATCAAATTGCTCGGTTGGGACCGGTCGGAACTACCTGTTGTATATCATTTAAGATCAATGTATATCATTATACGTGTCCTTGCACAAGACATCTGTACTATACCATATTCATAGTTACTTATTGACTAGTGGCTTCTGCCAGTTCCATCTTAATGTAAAGCAATTGCATGTTTATCGTATTCAATCTAACGTGAGTCTTCAAATGTGTGTTTGGCCTTTGACGCTGCGGTTCTTCAATTTAAAAACGGCTGAACCCCAACTGAAAGTGAGCCCCTGAATCCTTGCGTTCTTTCGTTGGCTCTGGTTCCGTCGGCCCACCGATGGCCGTGGCGCGGTGGGCTGTTTGGTTGCCGTGTCGTATCCGTGTTGACACACCGTCCCCCCCGTCCCCCCCAGGGAGCTGACGGCCGACGACCAGATCGCCCTGCTCAAGTCCAGCGCCATCGAGGTCATCATGCTGCGCTCCAACCAGAGCTTCAGCCTGGAGGACATGTCCTGGAGCTGTGGAGCACCCGATTTCAAGTACCAGATCAGCGATGTCACCAAAGGTCAGCCTCTACCCCCCCCCAACACAACACAACACAACACAACACAACACAACACAACACAACACAACACAACACAGCAATGGTCCACAGACACCCTTGGGCAAGACGCCTAGCGTTCATTCAGTCATGTCTCAGACGCTTGACACGAGTGTTGACCTCTGACCCTTGTGTTGTGTGCTAGTTCCTGAGGTACACAGGTCATCATGGAGGCCTACAGGTAGAGGCTGCAGACATTGGGGGGAACGGGACCCCATCAGCTTCTTGGCCGGGCGTCAAAACACCCGTTTCCATTGCATTTCCCACCGGTTCCCCTTGAATGAACACGAAGCATGTGTTCCCCCCCCCGATTCCCCGGGAAGTCGTGTTTGAGATCAACTTGGCTGGCTGATTGGCTGAATAGTTGTAGTGACAGAAGCCGCCGCCGTGGTGTGGATTCCTGCTTGTGCAGCGCGGCGACACACCTCTGCACTGCGCCTGCCGGGGGGGGAATATACCCGCTGGACCTCGTTAGTGTGGGAGTGTGAGGCGAGGGGTTACTTGATCTGGCCACGTGTACACACTAGACACGTGCACAATGCCGTTGCGCCTATTTGCTGTGGAACCGGTCGGACACATCTGAAGCCAGCCCCCCCTCTGGGCATGGATTTCGTTTGCCTTTTTTTAAACAAGTCCCCTCTTTCTGAGATCAACCTAAAGAATGTCACTCCTGACCTGTTCGCCGCACAAAGCCCCCCATTGTCTGGGAGTGGCCGTACGAATCTGTTTTTTCCTCGGCTCCTTCGCTAAATCACTGCAACGTTGTTGGCCTTGGGTCCCGATTTGGACTTGGAATAGTTTAATTGTTCAGGTATTAAATAATTGAACTCAAAGCATGGAACCTGCGGATGAATTCTCAAGCTGGCCAATGGTTCACCGTAAACGCGCACAAATCTGCATCTTATCAAGGTGTACAAAAAGAATCCTTCTCATTGTAACCAAATCCACAAGCCGAGCAAACGAAACGTTTGCTCGTCCATCGTTCCACAAAAGAGGAAAAGGGGGGGAGAAACCTCGTAACTAAATCAACAACAAGGCATCAATCACCGGCAGCCATCACCGGGCTCTCTGGGGGCCGGGGAGTCTGTTGTCCAGGGTCTGGCCCGGGGGGGGGGGGGGGGGTTCTCGAGCCAAACAGGCTCTGGGACACAGGGTTCATGTGCTTACTGCGTGTCGACCATGTGCTCCTCACATGGTCATCGCGCATTGATATGTCAATCCCATGTGCGTGTGTCGTACACATGCGTGTGATCGTGTGCGCGTCATGTGTTCGTATGCATATAAATGGGATGTATTCCCAGTGTCTCCCTGTATTCGTACACCTGTTCATGTGTTCATCATGTATACACACATGTGTTCGTGCCAATATGAACGTTGTGTATTCCCAGTGTTTCCCTGTATTCATACACATGCCCACCTGTCGTATCATGCTTTCATGCGTTCATCCTATGTTCACATACCTGTTCATGTGTCCATCCTGTGTCCATCCACCTGCTCATGTGTCCATCCTGCGTTCTCCCACAGCCGGTCACACCCTTGAGCTGCTGGAGCCCCTGGTGAAGTTCCAGGTGGGCCTGAAGAAGCTGAACCTCCACGAGGAGGAACACGTGCTGCTCATGGCCATCTGCCTGCTCTCTCCAGGTAGGCCCCCTCTCCCCCCTCTCCCCCCTCTCCCCCCCTCTGCCCCCCGGCCGGGGGGCGGAGGGGGGGAGAGGGGATAGGCCGCCTCCCACAACATGCATGCTAGTTATTTTTGTCACAAGGGGTGGCTTCATGAATTCTTCATGCCTTGATCCTATTTTGCCGCGGGCTTTATTTCATCGGTGGGCGTATGCGCGAGAAAGTGTTTTGAAACGGCAAAGCCGGCAGTGATTTGAACACGGGGACGCGTGTTTGCACATCAATGAATCATCAACCCAATGCTCGACCTCCTCTCTTGTGTTTTTTTTCGCGGATGTGTGTACGCGTCCGCGTGTGCGTTGGTAGTTTCATGGTAACGAGCCGTTTGTGTTTTGCGTGTGTGTGTGTGTGTCGTATGCATCGACATCAGCCTTTCGAACATGTATTATGTATATGTAGGATGTATATGCACGGGGGAACATGTGCAGCTGAACAGATGTTTGCGTGCCCTGGTCCTTTGCGAGGCATGTCCATTGACTATGCAGTTGTATCCGCTCCCTGTGGTAATATGGCACAGATTATGGTCAATGACTGGACCGTGACAGTGGGAGTGATGATAGAAAAAAAAGGGCGTTGTCCTCGAAAAGGTCTTGAGTGGTAAATAATAGTGGATAAACACGTTAGAGTCAACCGGGTTCATCGGTGTCCATTAGGGTTGCCGCGGTATACGGTATTACCGGCGGCAACTATTTTTTTTTTTTTGAGTAATAAAAAAAAAAATTCCAGTAAAAATTAATAATATAATTAGAATTAAGAAAATTTAAATGCGTGAGAGTAGGCCACAGCTCTGCTCTGTGCGGGAGAGAATTGGCGCGCTTCCTTATAAGACCTGGTAACCATAGCAACGCAGGTAAACAAACCCTGTGAAGCCCAGACCCCTACGAGAGCTCCTCGCGCTACGGCCATCGTTATATTATATATACTATTATATTATATACTATTATATATATAGAACGTTATAAGACGCCGTCACCGAGAAGTTGGCGCGCTGCCAGACGCTGTCACCGAGCGTGAGAGAGAAGATGGCGGTTGACCTAGTTTCAAAGTTGATACCGTTTATACTCGGTAATACCGGTGTTGACACGAGGGTATGACTCGGTGTGAAAATGTCCACACCGCGGCCACCCTAGTGGCCGTCCACCTCAGGAGTGGACGACACCCACAAGCCAGATGTTTTGTCAAGCCCGTTTCCATTCCGTTGCCCTTTTGGACATCTTCGTCACCCTGAACCCCCCGCCCCCCCATCCCACAGACCGCCCCGGGGTGCAGGACCACGTCCGCATCGAGGCCCTGCAGGACAACATCTCGGAGACCCTGCAGGCCTACATCCGCCTGAGCCACCCGGGGGGCCGGCTGCTGTACGCCAAGATGATCCAGAAGCTGGCGGACCTGCGCAGCCTGAACGAGGAGCACTCCAAGCAGTACCGCTCCCTGTCCTTCCAGCCCGAGCACAGCATGCAGCTCACCCCCTTGGTGCTGGAGGTGTTCGGCAGCGAGGTCTCCTAGGGACCGCCCTCCTCCAGAGAGTAGCCCCCCCTCGCCCCCCAACCCCACTCTGGTGAGGTCAGGGGGGAGGGAGGTAGAGAGAGAGGGGGTTGGAGGGTGGGCCCGGCGGCGGCAGGGGGGGGTACAACGTGGGAGGGAGGAGGCAGAGAAGGTGTGTGTGTGTGTTTTGTGTCAGTAGGTCTGTAAGAAAGTCTGTGCGTGAGCTCGTGTATTTAGTGGGAGTCGGTTGTGTGGTATAACAAGAAGTTTGTCCGAGTGGGACCTCGATATGGCAGAAGTGGTCCAGTGGGGGGAGTAGGCAAAGATGAGGAGAGAGAGAGAGAGAGAGCTACTAAGGGAACTCCACGTCTCTCTCTCACACACACACACACACACACACACACACACACACACACACACACACACACACACACACACACACACACACACACACACACACACACACACACACACACACACACACACACACACACACACACACACACACACACACGCGCGCCCTATACCTAGACATCAAACTTCTGCCTAAAACTTATTTGACGTAGTGTTTTTTTTGTCTGTATTTAAATGAAACTGCTGCTTACCACACCTGGACAGTATATGTACACACATCCACACAACAAGCATACTCAATTTTTTTTTAATTTAGCCATTCAGTTTCAACTACCTCTTGGTTTTGCTTAGGGTTGTCTACATGCACATCGCCTACGTAAAACAGTACATTTCTTCCACACAAACAGTGACCCACACAAGGAAATGCAGTCGGATCCGTGTCGAACGCCTGTACATTTAGTCTTGCCGACGACGCGGCGCACATATGACTCTGTATGTGCTCGAAACATGCGCCTCTCGTCGCCTCTCACCTCTCACCGGAGGTGCAGCCTGCTACATTCTCAAAAAGCTTCCACAATCTACAGAAACGATGACATAAGGAACCGCATCAAGGCCTTCTCTCGCATGCAGTCATACACTACGTGCTTTTTTTTTATTTAGCTGTTTCGACTTGCCTCAAAGGACTTATGAAGGAAAGGATGGATGCACACCTGGGGGTTTTAACGACAGAGAGCAAAATCTAGCCTTCTAATTTAGCGGGGTTGTGCCGTGGTTTTTATTTGGGATGGGTGGTTTTGAGGTGAGAATTAGCCACTAAATGTGTTTTACACTGCTAACTGTCAATCAAACCAGGCCTGCATTCTGGCCGGTTTCTCGTCTCTTTTTTCAAATCAAGAGTTTGTTGTAAATAGTTAAATTGCCTCACATTGTATTGTATCCGTAAGCACTGTTATTCAACCTTTTTTTCTTTTGTATTTGTATATGTTCTGTAATAGATTTTAAAGGGCTACAATGCCAAATCTAACTGGAACAGTAAAACAAGGCCAAAGCAAGCTAGCAACTGGCCTAACTTGTATTATAGAAGCAAACATACCATACCAGGAAATGGCATCGCTGCAGATGTTTTATTGCGATGGATGCTTTTTATTATCGACAAAAAACTTCAAACCTTAAAACGATTCCATGAATTGTTTCTCCTCTGTGTACAGTGAGCTGGGTGGCAGGAGAGCTCAATAAGCTGCTTCAAACCTCCTCAGATATCACCCCTTTCGTTTCTGACTGGGAAGTGGAATTTGTAGAATGTCCGAGGGTCTGGCCTTCAGCGCGCGCCTCTGACGCCCAGGTCCTCCCGTTCGATTAAGTATGCTGCGCGGCCCCCTAGTGGCGGCACCCTGTAAATACCAGGTGTATATTGTTTTTTTTTGTTTCTTTCTTGCGCAGCTGTACATAGGGCTACGTAGATGTTACTAGAATAGTAAAAATGCATTCTATATATGCACATATGATATTATTGCTTTTCTTTTTTTTGATGACTGGTTTCTTCCTTCAAACACTTTGGTCTTTTGGACTTTATTTGTTTTTTTTTTGGAGTGATTAAGCAAGGGGACAGATTATAATCGGAAAGGACGTGGTTTTTTTTTTTTTTTGACGCAGTGGTTCAGGGGAGGCGGGGGGGGAGGGAGGTCTGGTTTGGTTCTGTTCCAAGTTACACTTTTTAAGATAAATAGGAAGAAAAGTGTGCGCTGTGAAGGATTACCAATGCAGTGCTGCTCACTAATGTAAGCCATATAGATCACCAAGCTAGTTATACAACTCTTTATAGTAGACGTAGAATGAGGGAGACTCCGAGCCTTGGATATGCTGTTAATATAACCTTGTACACTTATACCTTGCATATCCCTGGCGTCTCATGATTCTCTTTAAGCCCCCGCTTGTATAACCTATACCTTACCCTGTAACCTACTATAAAAACCCTCTTCCCCTTCATCCTCAGGTGGCATAGGTGATTTTTTTTTTTTTACCAGTCCCAATTGTGACTAACAACATTTGAGGCCAGTAATGCTTGATTGGCTGCGGTTTGGGATATTAAGTAGTGAGTTGTTGAGGTGATATTCGTTTCCGTTCGTCTTGCCACCACTTTGTGAGACAATGTCCTCGAGGGAGCGAGGCAGAGAGGGACGTCGGGGCTGACCACAGGCTTGAGATGATGGGGCCATCGACCCTTTTGTCCTAAGGGACTTAACGGCGGTAACTTCACGGCGGAGATGTGTGATAATGACAGTGGTGACGATAAACAGCGGAGGTGTTCCTGTAGACGGAGTGAAGGGGGTCTTAACGCGCCCCTCCCATAGGTACATGCAACGTCGAGTGGGCTTAGGAACGCCGTTGAAACGTTGACAGTGGCCGAGGAGTTTCCGGCGTATGAGCGATGATTTGTGTCCGCAGATGGTGTGTCCAAAGGCCCCTTCCCCCCCCACCCCCCAAAAATATCAGGGTATGGGTCTAAATCTGGCGTCTCACTGGAATCTGTTGATTTAGTGGAGTGTACATTCGCAGCACCCCTGTGCATGAGCTGGGTGTTGTGGTGGTCGGGGCCCCCTGGACGCGCCTCTGTCCGCTGACCAGGCTGAGATCCAGGCTGCGTTGTAATTGTTGGGGTTCTTTTTATATTTTCCTTGTTATGATAAGATCTAGTAGTTTTCAGCTGCTCCTAATTTTAATCGACCTTAAGGAGAGCTCTACTCGCTTTGCTTTGTTTCAATTTCTTCTTATTTGCAGTTTTTCCGCAAGCTGTTAATAGATAGGTTGGGACAATGTTTGTGTATGTTTGTCTTGCTGCCAATGAAACAACCAAAGCACCAGGCCTCACATGTCATTTAGGTCTGAGAGAATGGCAGATAACAGCAGGCACACTCAAAAATCGGTCTCAAAACACGAGACCTATACGTTCTTCAAATATAGCATCAGAAGGATGGACTCTGCTCGCCAAAGCAACTAAAACCTGCCGTTTATTGATATCTTTCATTATTTCACAGCAATTCTTATCTGCTGTCGGCGTGACAGACGTTTCTTGTACGCAGGAGAAAACAAACCGTCACGAGACGTCCGTTGGGGTGTCTGCATTACGAAAGGAAGCCAACATACGAATCATGCCTGCCTCGTCCTCTCAGTCACCTCCATGATGGCTCACATCCTAACGGATGACCACAACACAGCTAGCTAGACGCCCGGTTGGAAGCGCACCTCACACGGCAAAGGAAGGCCCAGTGTGGCGCCCGCAAAGCTGCCATCCAGTGACATAAGTGGATTAACATGAATCCCTAGGCCCGTTTGTTCAATAGTCATCTGATCGGATTACGGCCGGTCGGATTGGATCAAATCTTGAAATGGGTGGTTCAAAATAAAAAAAAATGGATTCTGAAATCGGATTAGATCTCGTTGGTTAGGTCTTTAGGATTGGGGTAACTTTGATCCCAGAAATCAGGATTAGCCTCATCCCAGGGATTAAGATTCAAGGAGGCTTTCAGGAACAAAATATAATACAATTTAAAAAAAATAATAATAATTGAAATAACAATTTGTATATTGTGGTGTATATATAAATGTATTTAATATTTGATTAATGAAATAGTAGACTTCAGGCTACCTGTTAAGCCTTTCTATAAACTAAAGAAAACAAAATAAATCACGCAAATTGAAGTTGACATCAAAGAAATGTCATTTGTTATCATGAATTATATGAGACGAATCAGAAAAACATAGTTTATTCTACCTGTTGTTCTTTACAGAGGCAGAAGTACAACACGGTGATGAATAGGCTAGTCCCATTCAGAGCACTTGTAATCCGGATTTGGTAATCCTGAAAGTTTGCATCTGGATCGAGGTGATCCGATGCATCGTGGCTTTGCAAAACTGGCACAAAAGTAAAAGGATTACCTGATCCTGGAGGGCAAAAAAAAATGGGATTTCCAAATCCGGATCATTCTGATCCAGATTATATATTGAACACCTGGGCCCTGGTGTCGTTCCAGTGCCCCTATTGGGGATTGTAGTGGATTAAGATGAGGATACTGCGATACTTTATATACACAAGTACCACTTGTATGTACAGGATGTCAGGGTTGGGGGGGCGATGGGCTGAGACCCTCTGGGGTTATTGAATACGACTTTTCAAGTACTCTTCTCAAGTCACAATGCTATTGCTTTGCGACGACTATTACCTCTGTAGTTATGGCTGCGATGTCCTTCTGGTCTCTTTCTCCGGTCGCGATGCAAGTGTTGATGGGAGTGGTAGACAGAAACGTGGACCGTTTGGTTATCCAGCAAGTGCCACAGGAGGACCGTCCCTCTCCACACACACACACAGGGTAACAGAGGGGTTTCACTTTGGGTACACACGGGAACCAAACTGGGGGTTGAATCGAGAGGGGGGGGGGGGACGGACGGACGCAGAACCGCTTTTATTTTGAAGTTGTTTGAACAACTTGTTGAAATTAGGGAGAGTGTTTAGGCAGCCAAACGATATTATTCCCAGAGATTCTTAAATTCTATCTTCGGAAAAACCAACAACAGCCACAGCTTGTACGTGCATGTGAGGATATAGTTGAACGGGAATTAGACGCATCTCCAAGTTTATTAAAAAGAATTCTCCACTAAGCTGCTTCGAAACCATCAAATCTAACTTTACTATTTTTCTTATAATACTGGAACATTGAAAGTCTCATGGTAATGGGAATCTTTTAGAATGGTTTTTACGTAGGTTCGTAAGATACCTGCCATGTTAGAAATAATATTCATGACAACAATACCTGCAATATGAAAGTTAATGGTACACTATCACCAGCAAGCTTTACAGTTTATCATGTTTTATGTTTTTTTTTGTATCATGGATGTACAAAAAACTATTACCATTACAAAACCGGTCAAGAGAGCATTTATTCTTGAATAATTAGCAGAGAACAGTTGGCCGTCTCCCACCTAATGGCTCGAGAGTAATTTTTTCCAAAATGGGACAGGGATTGTAATGAGATCAATTCAATGTAGTTCTTAAAAAGGAGCGCCACGACTCGGCGCACACCATAATCTACCTAAAAAAAAAAAACTACCTCTTTTAGCTACAGATATTTGCTTTAGCATTAAGCAGTTGCCTCTGTTTTTACTTTTGTAATATTTGTATTCTTGTTGGTATTTATTGCTGTCTAATTAATCATCTTTAATGATTACCTCAGAGATATCTCATGCAGATTGGGAGTGTCTAGCTAATGAAGTCATTCGGTTTTTGTTTTTATTTTGTACAATATGTGTTTTTTGTTCTCCTTTTTCTCCGACTAAGCATTACCTTTTCTATTTCATTTCTCTTTGTCATTTGAATACTTTTTTTCTTTTTTTTTTTTACGCACAAAAACACCACAGGACTTGTTTTCGTACAGTGCCTGCAGTCTGACCAATGGGACAAAGGCTGGCTCACGTGAGACTACATTTCCTCCTAACATTCTTCCTCGCATGGCCCTCGCTTTGTGGCAGTTCCCGCCACGAGTAGGTTGTTTTCAGCGGTGTAGTCAAGTGTTCCTTCTCGCCGCGGCGCCGGCATCTATTTTGTCCGCAACGCTTACGTTAGGGAATGGTTTGGAGTGAATGCAGCCCTTTTAGACAGAAAAAAAACCAACACACGGATAATATATATTTTTTGCCCGGTGACGTTGAAACAAACGTTGCGTGCATGAGCCCGCCTATGTACCTTTTTGGCATGGTTTTCTGCTCGTTGAATATCCATCAGCCTTCCTACTATGCTCCCGCTGTCCACTAGGTGGCTCCCTCACTCACACAGGACCGTAACGGAGGAGCTCGGGTGGGAGGAGCTTCTAAGGGAGAGGATCAGGAAACGTTGTTCCAATGCGGAAGCAGCTTTGTACTTAACAGCGTCATTTAGTCACGGGTTGTCCACTGTACATACTCAAGACAGTAGTCCAGATGCGATACAACATACAGAAACGGCCTACTTGGCGGTGGCACTTAGAGTGGGGAATATAAAATCAAACAAGAAGCTTGTTGTACAATATTAATGGAACAACTACTCACTTTAAATCGAAACAAAACAAGTATTGTTTTGTCTGTGTTTTTTTTTTCTTTTCTTCTTTTCTTTTCTTCTTCTATTCATGTCAAACTGCTTCAGTTAAACACTGAATTAAATTTAGATGTTTATTGATCGATTAAACTAAGAAAACCGTGTGGCCACAGTTGTGCATCCCATAATCTGTGTTTCCATGGAAAACTTCTACAGCACAGGAAAGGGCTCTTACTGCGCCTTTTTGAATGTTCACCAGCTAACCTCTGAGATGAATAAGAAAATATGAATAAAGTTAATACAAAAAAAGGACCTTTACTGATTTTAAAAAGATGTTCAGGATTGGCCCACTATTTAAAAACATTAGCACTCGTACCAATTATATGTAATAGTTATTCCTTAAGATAAAAACATTTGATTTGATATTGAATTGTAACCCTATCATTCAATCGAAAGCCTGAAACAACGAAAGCACTTATTGAGATGTCTGTAACATGCATATTTTAAGATGAATATTCTAGCCATAAACTGCCTGTTTAAATCAGCATGTCATGGCTCCAATTATAAAGCAGTTAATTCATCTAATCTCTAACGTTATTGCAATGTATGTTTTTGTCCCATTTCTTTAAAAAAATATTATTCTTTTTCTATTTTAAATCTGTGTTTATGTAATGTTATTTTTGTCAGATGTTTTGCAAATCAAAAATAAACAACTACATAGTATTCAACTTGTTTTCTCTCTATCCTTGCTTTAAGCGACATTACACTTTTAAATGCTGATACTTATGAATTCACATTATTGTAATATCGGAAAGAACTATTCATCTCGAGATTCAAAGTATTCTACAGCTTTTGGCGTTATATCGAAAATCGATCCTTTACTGGACAATTTATTTTATTTACATTTTATTTGCAATATAACTTCTCAGAGACGCCGTCTCCATGTATCACATGTTTTAAGTTTAATTCGCGGTGTGTGCATGTGTTGTTTAGCCACTAGAGGGCACTCTCATTGGCTTTTGTGAATGACAACGCCTCCATTGACCTTCATGGTCTCTTTAACACCGAGGTCAACCGAATGGATACAGACATAAAAGGATACACTGCAAAGCAACACAAAAAATGTGGAGCAAGATATTTTGTTTCCTGAAGAACTGACACCCTGGACCCCGATTTCATCAAAACAAAACACCCCTCGTTTTTGTCAGTCAACTGGCAACCCCTCCCTAACTCTTGTTCTACACAGGAGTAACGATTTTTTCGAAACTGGAAAAAAAAAAAACTGATTTCAAATCGCGGTCGCTCCACAGCGAGCTCAGTCCCCTGGCTGACACGATTAGCGAGGGGACGAGAGATTGCGTGGAGGACCGGCCCTGCAGGAGGAACAATGAAAGGTTATCTGTGAGATCCAGTCATCGTCTGTGACAGTTAGTTGTCAGTGTTGGTGAGGAGGCCGAGGGCCTGGTTTTGTCTGCTGATAAGCTTGTGCTCGGGGTGAATTCTGGTCAACCGTTACCGAAGCCCCACTGTCTCTCCACGAGGGTGATGGAGGGGAGGGTGGTGGTGAAGGAGGGCGAGAGAGGAGGCTTTGCGTATGGAAGACTTAGGTGACAGTGTGAGTCTCCTTGGCCCTGATATCTACAGGCCGAGCGACTGCACGCTCATGCTCAGAATAACTCCGATGGAGGCCGAGGCCAGTGCGTGTCATTCATCAGCATCAGTTCACCCTTCATTGAGAATATCCTGCACTGAGGTCAAAGGGCATAGATGCTCGAGGGAAATGCAACACAAGCCGTAATGTGACGTGGTTTCTGTCGTCAATTATGTACTCCTTGTTTGAAGTTCATTGGTTGATTGAATCCAAATCCATCGATACGTGGGAATGGTTCCACTGTGCCGTGTTCACAAGTCCATCTGCATTAAGGGGAAATCAAGGACAGTAACGCTCAACGGCTATTTTTGTAGAATTGTGTGTGTTTATATTTTAGATTCTTGATCCAGAAATACTTTTATTTACAGAAAGATAGTTGTACTGTGAGCATAACAACCTAGGCTTACTACTATCTACTCACCCATAAAAAAAAACCTTCAATCCCCAAATCCTGTCCAACCCTCCCCCTGAATGGTGGCTTTGAAACAGTAGGTGCGTTTCCATCAGCTGTTTAGATGCGCATCTTAGATGTATCGCATCGGAAAATGATGATGGAAACGCCGTGATTCGCATTAAAATCCCCTGATTCGCACAAAATGAAATACGCTCGCTATGGCCGGGTTTTGGTTGATTCGAATGGGATGGAAACAGCTGTATGCTGAATCAAGTGTGACGTAGCGCACTTTCACCCCCGACTGCTTCGACGGAACGACGGAATGTTTGCAGGCTGGTTGCCATGCCAACCCGCGGAAAATCTCGCGTGACTTAGAAAACTCGCGCGATTTGTAGTTTTCACCAAAGTCCGTTCTTTTGATGGAAAACACACATGATTCAAATTTCTTTTAATGCGCATTGCCCAGTAATGCGAATCACTTTGGATGGAATCATGGCTAATGATTGACTATATCATTTATTTTTATATCACATCTTAAAATGCAAAACAAATATCCATCAATTGGATTGACTAATTGTAAATGATAAAAACCCAGTAATTCACACTACATCAATCGTTGGTTGATGGTTGACTCCTGCTGTGCTGCTGCTGTCTGTGAGGTCGCACCAGGCCGTCCGCTTGGCCCCCTGCCACCGGCCGGGCCTGGTCCCTGAAGGGCGAGGCCCGGGGTGTGAGCAGCCTGCACAGATAAGGCCCCCGGAGGGGAACGGGCCCCCGGCCCGCGGAGCACAACACGCGTGGGCGGCCCCTCTGAAGCAGCCTGAGTACGCTCTGCCTGAAGGTGTTTATGACGTGTGGGTGTTGGTGGTATCTCGCCATCAGACCTGCGGGGTGTGGATACGGCTCATGGCCGGGCTGATAGACCGAGCAGACGAGGACACGCCGAGTGGACTGACCCTGTTTCACCGAGAATGGTACGCCCTTGCTGGGCGGGGAGAAAAGGAAAAAAGAGCCGAGCGCCAGAGAAAGGTATGAGAGGGGTATGACTGCTGCCCCGCGGCAGAGAGGGGTATGACTGCTGCCCCGCGGCAGAGAGGGGTATGACTGCTGCCCCGCGGCAGAGAGGGGTATGACTGCTGCCCCGCGGCAGAGAGGGGTATGACTGCTGCCCCGCGGCAGAGAGGGGTATGACTGCTGCCCCGCGGCAGAGAGGGGTATGACTGCTGCCCCGCGGCAGAGAGGGGTATGACTGCTGCCCCGCGGCAGAGAGGGGTATGACTGCTGCCCCGCGGCAGAGAGGGGTATGACTGCTGTCTTGGCCCGCGGCAGAGAGGGGTATGACTGCTGTCTTGGCCCGCGGCCACATGAACGGTTGCTGCGCCTGTGACTTTCCAGTAATAACAAGGGCATGTTGTTTATCTGTGTCTGTGAAAGAGAGACATTGAGTGTGTATCATGTGTAGAAATAGAGAGAGAGAGAGAGAGGGAGAGGGAGAGAGGGAGAGAGAGAGAGAGAAATCATGATGGGAGAGAAAGAGTGTGTGGGGGGGAAAGCGTGAGAGACAGTGTGTGTGTGTGTGTGGGGGGGGGGGGGGGGGGGGGGGGGGGGGAGATTGTGTGTGTGTGTTTTTGTTTAAACTAAATCCCCTCTAATTATTCACAAGCAGAAACCTTTGCTAATGTGAAGCTCATGCCGTGCATTATGTCCACGCATGTGTGTACGCGCGTCCATATTCCCATGTGTGCATTCATATGTGTGTGTCAGAGTCTGTTGGTTTGTAAAAACAAAGAGAGCATCCATTTCCCTCCTTTTAGTCTCTATTGATTCGCTGTCCACTTACCCAGATTGGATGTTGGATGCCCTTTATGCGAGTCATCCAAATATCATTAAGCCTAAACCCCACCATGTGGTTTTGGTAGAAGGCAGAAGGCATGCTTGGCCCCCGGATATTTCCCTCTCCTCCTCCCCCGGCCCCGGCACCCTCCATGGGGCCTGAACGCATTCTGGGGAAGGAGGTAAGGAGGACGAAAATAAGTGCAGGAGGAATGCACTGAACCCATATTAAACAAGCAGTTATGCGTAGTTATCTGCTGCTGCTGACTCCCATGTTCACGGTGAACCACAGCAGTGTGCCAACACCGCCTGTCTGGACTACGAGGGCAACCACGGGTCATTAGTGTTGGAAGGACTGTTACCCGTGGTTCGGGAAAGGCCTTGGGCCTGTGAGTAATTAGGAACATTGCCGTTGATAAATCGCTTTAGACCGTTTGCACACAATGGCGAGTGAGAGCTTTGGATAAAAGCGTCGGCTAAAGGCCCTAAATGTTAGCGGTAAGGACATAGTTCTAAGAATAATTCGGGAATGACATGGATTCCTCCCTATTCCAACTGAGCTCGACATTAAAGAACACAGAAGGGTGTTCGTCATCTTCATTGTCGTTGTTTTTTTTGGTTGCCATGTTCAGTTTCAAGCCGAGTGTGTTCACGTGCTCGTTTGAATGCATGCAGGGGAGTTTTTATGTGCGAGGGAGTGGTCTTCCCTAGGAAAATAATAGCAGCAAACTGATATTAACAGCCAAACATTAAATCATTCAAATATTTTCCTCATATTTTCCTGTTGTGATCCAATGTTTCTATTCCCAGGGACACAGTGTGTGTCACTGTGTTTCTTCAGGTCCAAACTGGAGTCACAGGGTTCCTGAGATTCTATTAGCCATGGGGGTTTATGTGGAAACCTGGAGGTGGACGAAGTGTTAATCAATTTCGAAGGTTGCACGGAAAGTTTCGCATATTTGACGGTAAGTGATGAGATGTAAATAATATTGGCTTTGTGTGAGCAGAAGAATCTCCCCAGCGGAGGCGCTCTGTTTGCTGTGTGTATACCTCAGTGATTTTTTTTGTATTTCCTGTGTTCTCTTACAGCCAATCAAATGCAGCTAAGAAGGATTGGAAGACCCAAAGCATTAATGTGATAAAATAATCTGTTAAAAGTAATGGAATAATGTAACTGGTAATGTTCAAGCATTACTTTTAGGATTAAAGAGTGTCTAGCAATGGTAAAAATTGTATATGGTACCAGACAATTGTAACCGTTTTTTTTTTTCCGGTAATTATTGTTGGCTGGTTGGTCACTGTGTCAAATAATTAAAAAATATATATATAATATATATTTAGTATAAGTATAGTAGTATAGATATATTATATATAGTATATATATATATAGTATATAGTAG
>OLKM01000787.1:187072-194572 GCA_900291075.1 Melanogrammus aeglefinus
ACCAAAACACTTCCTACCCAAGGGGCTTTCTTCTGAGAAGGAAAAAAGGGGCCTGTTTTGTAATCCTGGAGTGAGTGTGTGAATGCCTGCATGTGTACGCATGTGTGCACGTCAAATGGGTTTAGGGGTTTTGAGAAGCAAAACACACAGAGCGCTTGTCTGATTTCCCTTGAAAGCAACACATTCTTCTGGTAACACAAACCGTTGGATTGCTCCTGCTTCCTGCAACCCTCTCCCCTCCTCCCCTCTTTGACTCCGACCATGAAGAGAGACGCAATAGGAACAACATGACGAACATTAGCCATGACACAGCCAGTGTCCAGTGCAGAAAATAAGACGCGTTAAGACGCGTCAAACATCACACAGCAACAACGCACGGTGAAAGCGAGGCCTCCTTGAAGTGCCGAGCGCACACTGTGTAAAAGCTTCTGCAGTACAAACCGTTTACTTTGGTTTTAGCTTATTGGTTCAGACGAGTAAAAAGACAAACAAAACAAGTTTGAAGATAAGCTTTTTTTTGTAGCAAATATGTTGACAGTGATTTTCCACTCAAACAAAAAAACCCTGCATTAAGAAATGGCAATCAGTTGTCTTGAATGTATATATATCTTAGCCTATATAAAAAAATATATTGTATATTTGTATTCGTATATTTGTTTATCTTTTGTATTTATTTCCCATTGGTCATTTGATCACAGACACTCACACATTGACACATTTGTGGCATGGCTCACCAGTCGAGGGCAATACGTTGACTGAAGTAAAAGTGTTCACCTTCATTCAAACTTCTTCAATCCCAAGCCAGTATATGTACCATAGTATTAGTGATATAGTATATATATATATATACATATATATATATGTATATATATATATAGTGTTTCTACATTCGAAATCCTTTATGATGCAAACTGAGAAACAAAAAAGACTCAAGACTCACCTGTTCAGAGTCCACCTCGACTCTGCATAGCCCCCCTCCCCCTTCTGGCCACCATTGTACACTGTATTGTATTGTGTTGTATTGTATTGTATTGTATTGTATTGTATTGTATTGTATTGTATTGTATTGTATTATAGTAGGCCTACTTAACTTTGTAGCAACTGCTATCATTGCTGTAACACGGGGAATTGGTTAGCCTAGCGATTGTTGTACTTGCACTTGGTTCTATGAACATCCTTTCTTTACCGACAGCGATATATTGTTGCACTTCTTATGACAAATGTACTTATTGTAAGTCGCTTTGGATAAAAGCGTCTGCTAAATGCAAACAGACCACAATCGATTATATTATTGCTGACCTGTTTCTCTCTGTGACTCACTCAAACACACACACACACACACACACACACACACACACAACACCACACACACACACACACACACCACACACACACAACACACACACACAACACACACACACACACATCACCACACCCTGCCAGTCTGTATCAACTGTATGAGTCTTCACTGAGTCACACACACACACACACACACACACACACACACACACACACACACACACACACACACACACACCCTTGCCAGTCTGATCACTGTATCTTCACTGAGTCACGTCAAGCATGGTATGCTTCTCGTCACACTTTCAGACGGCTGTGTCTCTGCAAATGGATCTGCTTATGCCACTGTTGATGTTAGACATTGTCCTTCTCTGCATATAGCTCCTGGAATATGTCAGTGGGTCTCTGTTTCGGGGAACTTTACCAAGCGTGCATACCTTTTCTTCTTCTCTCTCGCTCTCGCTCTCGCTCTCGCTCTCTCTCTCTCTCTCTCTCTCTCTCTCTCTCTCTCTCTCTCTCTCTCTCTCTCTCTCTCTCTCTCTCTCTCTCTCTCTCTCTCTCTCTCTCTCTCTCTCTCTCTCTCTCTCTATATATATATATCCCTCTATCTGATGTGAGTGAGTCACCCTTTGTGACTAGCATGCAAATAATGTGGTTCTACAAAGCTGTCAATCTGCCTTCAGGGCCATTGTTTACCTGAGTGCTTTTTGTGTCGTTCTGAAATGATACCTCACTTCCGGCCGTGTTTCCTCATGAAGTAAGCCGAGTTATGACAGAGATTAAGGCAAGACAAAACCTATTCATGTAATCATTCATGATTCATGGCCACAGTGGCTGTCAGTACTTCTGAAGTCAATCAGAACACAACAATGTTGTTATTGATAGGAATGTGATGCATCAAAAAGAGCTATCTGTTTTCAGTGAAGACGTTATAAATACACTTTATTATATACAATTTAAATAAATTAGTTTTTATTACCAATTCACGTCCTGAACGTGGATGCATTAAGAACATATTGTATAATTGTCACTTTGCATATCATTCTTAAAGTGGCTTTAATGATGTTATCTCCGTGTGCCTTAATCCCTTCATATACCTGGCCTAGGTGAACAACGATGCTACGAGCATTGACCGGTGCAGTGGGCGTGATAGCAGAAGAACCGATGACATTGTTGTGTCGCTCTCCTGTCAGTGTGCACACCGTGGGTAATGCAGTTTGTCAGGGTTAACCACCGAAAGACATCCACATGTCACGCAGGTTTTTGAGTTACGGGGGAGTCATGCGCTTCAGACATTCTGCTTCAGTACATTTCCAAAACCCCCTTAGCCCCTCCCCTACCCCCCCCAACCCCCCAACCAACCAGGGTGGACGAGGTGTCTTGTTTCTTGCTTGCGTCGGCCTCCTTAGTTGTTATGAATGGCGATGCATTCCATGCAGAGCCATTGAGACCATGTTGGCCAGGGACGCAGGTGTTAGCTGTCTACACGCGGGACAGTATCCTGTTGACGTCCAGGCGGTGGCCAAGAGGTGGCTCTGTTAATAGGGGGGTCGATTAACGCCCTTCTTGGATAACGGGATCATTTGGTTTTCATCAAAGTCGTCATCAAATCCATATCTGTGTGTCTGCGTGTCTGTAGGCTGTGTGTCTGTACGTTTGTACGTTTGTGTGTCTGTTCGTCTGCACGTCTGTGCGTCGGCACGTCTGTGCGTCGGTACGTCTGTGCGTCGGTACATCCTTACGTCCGTAAGACTGTACGTCTGTGCGTCGGTACGTCCTTACGTCCGTAAGACTGTACGTCTGTGCGTCGGTACGTCCTTACGTCCGTAAGACTGTGACGTCTGTGCGTCGGTACGTCCTTACGTCCGTAAGACTGTACGTCTGTGCGTCGGTACGTCCTTACGTCCGTAAGACTGTACGTCTGTGCGTCGGTACGTCCTTACGTCCGTAAGACTGTACGTCTGTGTGTCTGTATGTCTGTGCACCTGTCTGTGCGTCAGTACTGTACGCCTGGCCACTTGTGGGTTCGGTTGTAGTTTGTTTAGCAATGGGCCGTGTGGTCCCAAGTGACAACATGTGATGAAACAGGGAGCCCATTAGTGCACACTAGCACAGCAGGGCTGACATGAATGCAAAGCCCTTCTGCTCTCGGCTGCACCTATCCAGAAGCATCTGTTTCTGGTTGGATATTCCTGAGGTTTGATTCAATTACCTCTGTGTGTAATGCTAAATTTAGAGTTAGCTCATGTGTTTACTTTTTTAAGTGAACGGTTTGGCTAGAGAGTATCCCTTCCTTCACTCCTTCTTTCGTATTTCCCCTCTTCTCTGCTTCCTGGTCATCACTCCATTTCTACCTGAATGTGAAACAATCGAGATTAAACCGTCGATATTAAAACGGGCAATAAATCAGTTTTTGGCAGCGTTCTCAACGAGCAAGTATCATTGCTGAGCGCACGTGTGCAGCCTCGGCACTATCCCAAAGAATTGAAACAAGTCTCAATTTGATCCCGCACCAATTCAGTTGCTGAATCATTAACACTAGCTCCATCTTCTCTTGTCTCCATACCCAACCATCTCTCCGTTGTCTCTCCGTCCCCGCAGTGAATGCGAAACCTGCCACCACAGTGCCGCTACCCGCGCGCGGGGAGAAGCCCATGGACCTGAGGGTCTCCCAGAGATTGGTGCGCCCAGGCCTTGACTCCAACATGCTAGCCCCCCCGCACACCTTGTTTCTAGGACACTTCTCCTCCGAGCCGTTCCCCCGTGTCTCCCCCAGCCATGTAGAGGTGCAGGTAAGCAGTCCGCGAGGTGCCGTCAGACAGGTGTAAGGTCTAGAATATCCCATCCGAAGAATGTGGTGTCTACATGGACATGAAGACATATACATTATCTTCTATGCTATCAATTTGTAGTATATAATCTGAATTCTGTTTGATCCGTTTTGAATTGGAGTCAACACTTGTGACCGTGCCTCTGTGTGTCTCTGTCCTTGTCCTTTTAGTGCGTCCATGAGCCCAGCCCAGCAGAGATGGACGACTGGGAGAAACTCCGCCAGCTGATGCACAAGAATAAGAACGAGCAGAGTGAGTCCCGCGCCACAGTGTGTGTTTTTCCATCATGTAATGGCGTCTTTGTGTTGGTTCTGGTACAGCAGCACTTCGTTGTTTATGCGCTGTTTGCATGAGTCATAACACCACATATGTTTGCGTGAAGCTAAGGCCGGGGGCTTTCCAGTGGTGCTGCATTACATTTCTCCCAGTCGAGGGAACTCTGTATTCATTTCATATCTGAACCAAACACCAGGGCCACGACCAGCGTGAGGCAACACTGTGTTTTTCCAACTTAAAGAGGGGAAATTATTCGCTTCAGACCGTAGGCTTGATGTCCAATGTCGGTGGGGACATTTCATGATTGTATCTTTCCGCTCACAAACTAGATCGTTCTCCTGATACAACTTTCTTCCTCATTCAGATTCAGATTCAAAAGATATTTCAGGGTTATTCTTATTACACCGCAAGCACATGCCAACATCACCAAACATGACACATGAGTAGTCCATAAGGAAATCAGAGCTAGACAAATGGGTTCCAGTAAACAAGGAGAAAGGGAAAGTTAGTTCAATAGCCTAGTGGGTTAGGGGGTTTCACTGCCTGCAAAAGGGTTGTGAGTTTGATCTCCAATGTCTGCAGATGGCTTAATTTAGCCAGAGGTCAAACTCATACCTGCTCATCAATGAATGGAAAACAAGTTATGCAATGTAAGTCACTTTGATGACGCATTTCCAAAATGACTAGTTAGTAATACTAAACCAACAAAGGTATGCAGGAAACAAGTACGTCCCTTCATAATTCACTATTGGGGTTGTTGACAATTTGGCAGGTGCTGTTGCCAGTCCCCTCGTGAAGCAGATACTGCGAGAGCGAATAATTATGAAGAAGGTCGCTCAGGAAAGGAGTTCACCCTCCCACACAAGTCCTACTCCTCGAGGATATAGGTAAGATATATCTAAAGCCCTACTCCTCAGGGATATAGGTAAGAAATATCTAAAGCCCTACTCCTCAGGGATATAGGTAAGAAATATCTAAAGCCCTACTCCTCAGGGATATAGGTAACAATTATGTAAAGCCCTACTCCAGCATGATATAGGTAGGGTATATGTAAAGCCCTACTCCACCATGATATAGGTAGGATTTATGTAAAGCCCTACTCCAGCATGATATAGGTAGGGTAAATGTTAGGCCCTATTACTCCAGGTAGGTACGATGAGTTGAATGATACCTTTAAAGTCCTCCACTGAGAACATCTAGGCAAGCTCTAAGAAGTTTGGATCCAACTGAAATCCACATGCAGCTCATTGTTTTGACCCTGGTTGAACCAACGAACGGAACATCCGATCAAATATTAATCACTTGTTTTTTTGGCGAGAGACTCTGATGTCACTCTTCCCTCGTTGCCTAGGGAACTGGGGCCTGATCCTGACATGCCCCCCAAGCCCAAGCCGTCACTGTCTGACCGGCGGCAGGAACTGGTCATACGCAGGACAGGTGAGCCGGTGGTTCTCCCCCCTCATGGGGTTCTCCCTTGTGCTAGAGAACGGTCCTGTCTGTTTACGGAGGGACGAGGCACTGGTGATTTTCCACCTTGAGCTTTTGCTTATTGTGCAGCCGCCTGGGGAAATCGGAGTGAAAGGGACTCAGGAGGGCCTAGCCACATGAAAATCTAACTGCTTATTGTCAAAGGATATCAAGTTCAGTGTAATGATTTTCCAAACGTATACAAACCTTTATTAGGTTACACCCGTTCCACTGCCGGGACTACATTGTGTGAGGGAGTGTGGCCGAGAGAGCTTGAAATAAGAGGAGGGTGGGGGGGTGGGGGGGGGGGGAGGGGTGGGGGGAGGATTGTTTCTTTTCGGCTAAGCCAGGCTGAGTAGTCATCAAGGCCTAGGGGCATGCAAGAGAGGCTCTGAAGAAGAAGAAGAAGAAGAAGAAGAAGAAGAAGAAGAAGAAGAAGAGAAGAAGAAGAAGAAGAAGAAGAAGAAGAAGAAGAAGAAGAAGAAGAAGAAGAAGAAGAAGAAGAAAGAGAGGCTCTGAAGAAGAAGAAGAAGAAGAAGAAGAAGAAGAAGAAGAAGAAGAAGAAGAAGAAGAAGAAGAAGAAGAAGAAGAAGAGAGAAGAAGAAGAAGAAGAAGAAGAAGAAGAAGAAGAAGAAGAAGAAGAAGAAGAAGAAGAAGAAGAAGAAGAAGAAGAAGAAGAAGAAGAAGAAGAAGAAGAAGAAGAAGAAGAAGAAGAAGAAGAAGAAGAAACAACAGTGAGAGTGAGACACAAAGAGGCCAAAGTAGTTACATAATGTAGAAGCCGGGAAGGTATGTGTAAAATGAACTGCGTGGGAGTGTAAAGAGAGCAGGCCGACATGCTGGCTGAATGACAGAGGGAGTGGCCTGTTTCTACTGTATACGTCCTGGTCCCCCAGCACACCGCCCAGTCCTTGTAACTGTTGTTTACTCTGGTTGCCTTAGCAGCCCTTTAGTGCCAAAGCACACACATTCAGACACACACACACACACACACACATACACGCAAATTGTGCATTCACATTCTTACACTCACGTTCACACACACCCACACCTACACACACACACACACACACACACACACACACACACACACACACACACACACACACACACACACACACACACACACACACACACACACACACACACACACACACACACACACACACAGAACACACACACACACACACGCAACAACACACACACACTCTACTCTCTCTCATCTGTCGTTCACAAACACACAACTCTCTCGTCTCTCAGACAAAACAACACACTCACCTCTCTCTCTCACAGACAAACACACACACACACACTCACACAACACACACACACACACACACACACACACACACACACACACACACACACACACACACACACACACACACACACACACACACACACACAAACACACAGCTTGCGCGAGGCAAGCTGTGTGTCTTATCGGCTAGCAGACAGGCACTGATTGAGTGCATTGTGTTTGGTCCTATTGTCCCGGCGCCAGACCAAGCAAGCACCAATTAGTTGCCATGTACACTCATGAGTTTCAGTGTTCTTTGCCAGGGCCTGGTCATCGTTTGTCATTCAGATCAGTGTGGGGAAATGCAGGCTAATGCACGTGTTATAT
>OLKM01000787.1:204572-206170 GCA_900291075.1 Melanogrammus aeglefinus
GAGGAGGGAGAGGAGGACGGAGGTGAGGATGAGAGGAGGAGAGGAAGGGAGGAGGAGAGGAGGAGAGGAGGAGAGGAGGAGAGGAGGGGGGGAGGAGAGGAGGAGGAGGAGGAGGAGGAGGAGAGGAGGAGAGGAGTGAGAGGAAGGGAGGAGGAGAGGAGGAGAGGAGTAGAGGAGGTAGGAGGTGAGCGGAGAGGAGGAGGAGGAGGATGGAGGAGAGGAGGGGCGAGGGGGATGAGGAGGAGAGAGGAGGAGGAGAGGAAGAAGGAGGAGGGAGAGGAGGGGAGGAGGAGAGGAGGAGATGGAGGGAGAGGAGGAAGGAGAGGAGAGGAAGGAGAGGAGGGGAGGAGGAGAGGAGGGTGGAGAGGAGGGAGAGGAGGGGAGGAGTGAGAGAGGAGAGGAGAGAGAGAGGAGGAGGAGAGGAAGGGTAGAGGAGGAGAGAGTAGGAGGAGAGGAGGAGAGTGAGAGATGGATGGGATGAGGAGTGATGAGAGATGGGAGAGTAGTAGGAGGTATGGGAGAGTCAGGGAAGAGGAGAGAGGGAGGGAGAGGAGGTGTAGAGAGATAGAGGGAGGGGAGGAGGGAGAGAGGAGCAGAGGAGGAGAGAGAGGTGAGGAGGAGAGGAGGACGGGAGGACCGAGGAGGGAGAGGAGGGGAAGGAGGGAGAGGAGGGAGAGGAGAGGAGAGAGGAGAGAGGAGGGAAGAGTGAGGGGAAGGAGGGAAGGAGGAGAGGACAGGTGAGGAGATGAGGAGGGAGAGGAGGAGAGGAGGGAGAGGAGGAGGAGAGGAGGAGAGGAGGAGAGGACGGAGAGGAGGAGGAGGAGGAGGAGACGAGGACGAGAGGGAGGGGAGAGGAGAGGAGAGAGAGGAAGGTGAGGAAGAATTGAGGAGGAGGAGAGGAGGAGAGGGAGATGAGCTAGGAGAGAGGAGGTGAGAGGAGAAGAGGAGGGAGAAGGAGGAGAGAGAGAGAGGAGGAGAAGAGGAGGAGAGAGGAGAGGAGGAAGAGGGAGAGGAGGTGAGCCGGGAGAGAGGTAGGAGACAGGAGGTGAGGAGGAGAGGAGAAGAAAGAGGCAGGAGAGAAGGAAGAGGAGGAAGAGGAGAGCTGAGGAGGGAGGTTGCAGGAGGAGAGGAGAGAGGAGAGGAAGCGCAGGAGGAGAGGAGAGAGGAGAGCTGAGAGAGAGTGAGGAGAGGGAGGCGCAGAGAAGAGAGAGGAGGGGAAGGAGGAGAGGAGAGGCAGGAGATGAGGAGGAGGAGAGGAGAGAAGGAGGAGAGGAGGAAAGGAGGAGGGAGGAAGGAGAGAGGAGGAGAGGAGGAGAGGAGGAGAGGGTGAGAGGATGAGAGGAGAGGGAGGAGAGGAGAGGAGGAGAGGAGGAGAGAGGAGAGGAAGAGAGGATGAGAGGAGAGGAGAGAGGAGGAGAGCGAGGAGGAGAGAGGGCGCAGGGAGGAGAAGAGGGGGGGGGGAACGAGGAAGAGAATACTGGAGAAGAGAGGAGAGGAGAGGAGAGGAGAGGGAGTCGGGAAAGAACAAAGGGAGCGACAGGAATAGAATATGGGAGATGAAAGCTGATGAAAAGGGATGGGGATGATACAGGAAGGGG
>OLKM01000788.1:0-85000 GCA_900291075.1 Melanogrammus aeglefinus
AAGTGCTGCAACTTTACAGCATATGTGGAAGATTACATTTCCACCTGAATAACTTATCAGTATGGTGGCACTGTCGTAACTATGAGACACAAAACCAGGTAGATATCTTACCAATTTTGACACTTTAACAACATCTTTAAAGTCTGGGCAAGTATAATTGGATACACCAAGCCAAACATTCGCACATACACATATGGCCACTAGAGCGCTGCAAGAACCGTGGATTCACTGCATGAAGGGCGAAGGATTTACCACTCTTTAACTTAGAAAACTTCTCTAGTCATTATCGCAAACAACCAAGTTATTGCAAAATTTGGGCCCCGCTGGCATTGGCCTGTTAACTCCGGTGGTTTAAATGCACATCAGAAACTTGACCAAAAGCTATGGCGGGTTAGCTGGGACGAGAAAACACAAAGCGGCAGAGCTTAAAATCGATGGGCGGATGAGTGGAGCGAGTATTGTAGACTTGTTGGGACGATTGGGGCTTAAATCCCAGAAGGGAAGCTGTAGAATTCTTAAGTGCCTAGGCAAAGCAGAGAACAAGCTAGCGGTCACCCTTTATGAGTCTTCAATTTCTTAAATCCGAGAACTTAGGCTGTACCAGTCAAGGATGCCACAAAAGGGCGCCTGCACCTCGGTCCCCAGTGGCTAACAGACCTTGCCGTTCGGCGTGTAAAACGAGCACCCGAGGCGTTCCGCTTACCTTTCTAAAAACAGAGGCATCGAGCGCGCTGATTTCGACGAATGTGGTCCAACCTAATGTCCCCCACCAGGTAGCATTCCTAAGCGCCTCGCCATCACACTACCTTGTCTCTGCCTTTGGCCCACACGCCCCAGTCACAGAATGCCCAATGATCGGACACGATGTCACCCGTCACTCCTGCGATGGCTCCCTGTACGTACAATCGGAGGCACAGTGTGGGTTCTTTGATGATGCTAGCTTCGTCTGTTGTTGTCTGTGCCTGTGTAGGTCGCTGGTGGTGGTGTGGCGTGTGGTTGTGGTGTGTGTGTGTGTTGATGCGTGTTGTGTGTTGCGTGTGTGTGTGCTTGTGGTGTGTGATCGTGTGCGTGGTGTTGTTGTGTGTGTGAGTGTGTGTGTGAATACACCACAAATCTTTTTGGCGTAACAAATCTGACTTCAAGGCTATATCCATCTAAAGCGCGGTGTCCAGCCCCACCTCTGGCAGTGGCAAGGTAGACTAAAACACTAAACTCTCTTCAGCAAGCAAATCAGTCTACTACCCATCCCCGCATACGAGAGCAGCAGAGCGGCCCTAGGTAGTAGCGCCTACCACGCATTCAAGAGTGACTACTGTGTTCTGTTCTTGTGAAAGGAGGCATATACCTAATCAAATTAGATAAAAGCCCCCAGCCCCTCATACGCGTGGGCGTGGGCTGGGGGGGGTGACGGATGGTACCACCTTGAATGGGACCAGAGTCGACCTGCTGGTGTCTCCAAACACACACACCACACAGGTGGGAGAGAACCAGGCCGTCAAGACCCCGTCAGCACGCCCGGCTCTCCCTGGCCCCAGACATACGTTGGTGGAGGAATCCCTGTACCCAAAAGGTTCGACCAGGAAACCATAATTTGAACTCTGAATCCCGCACCTCCAACTGATGACAGTGATCAAAAGAATGGGCGGTGTCCGCCCCCCATCTAGAGAACATCCGCTTGACAAAATTGCCACTTGCAAATCTGTGCAGGCTGTGGCAGCCTAAAGGAGCGGGGAAACCGAGCAGAGAAGAGTATCGCATGAACCATGCAACCCTCATCGGTGCCCACTTTTTCCGACTCTACCTCTGAGGAGCGTGGTGCTCTCTGCACCGAGAGGGCGACAGAGCGCTGAAACCACCTAAGAAGCGGCTGTACCAGCCAATGAGAGACAGAGCACCCCGGGCCCTAGTCGCCAGATTGTTAACCGGCCTTGTTACCCCGTCAAGAAGTTTTAAATAGTGTCCAAAGGAAATAATGGAATTCCATGAATATCAGAACCAGTAGACCTACAACTTACCTATGGTGTGTTCAAAGATGGCAAAGGGGTTTGTACAAGCGCTATATTAATTGTACTTTATGTCGTTTATTACTATATTGATAACAAAAAAAATAAATATAGATATGGAAAAAAAAATAATCAATAAATTATACTATGATCTAAAACCTATTATAACATATGTTAATAAGAGGTATTTCAGTGGATTTTATTACCTTCTCAGCGCTGCGGTTCTATTTGGTCATCTCGGAAGAAACTCAGGTTTCGTTTAAAATCGTAAAAAGGACCTCATGGCCGACCGCTGGCGGAATTACCGCGACACACCCTTGCACCAGAGTCACGCCGTGGAAAAACAACTGGAGGAGAGCCAGTGGTGGTTTTTGCATAAAGGCATAGGCTACTGTAGGTAGGGTGTCCCGCACCAAAAAAAAAGGGGTTTTTTTTTGCACACACAGAGACGAAGCAAGACAAATCTAAACGCGTTAAAAAAATAAAATTAAGGGTTAGGAAAGGGTTGGTGTGGTGTAAATTATTGTAGTCTATGCTATTTCTGATGACATGACGTGTCAACAACAGTTATGGATGGTTTCTTCTCCAGTAATTGACAACACCAATATAAAGGTTTATGATTGTGAAGATAAGTAAAGATTACAAATGGCTCCACTTTGCCATTCCCCGCACAAAGCCCAAGACACGACGAAAAGGTGTTCACCCTGCAACTGAGAACATGTAGGCGTGGCTATTAACCAGTTCCTCCCACTCCCAATATAAACTTGTTACTCTGTGTTTGAGAGAGCTTCATGAACCAAACTCCAGAACACGAAGATGCCTCTATTAGAATAAACACACGTGTTGAACATTTACCACCCCAAGTCATACCTAGCAACACCACAAAGATCAAAAAAGTTTTCATCAATGGGAGCAAGCCAGGAGACCCTGATCCGGAAAACTCAACTCGGGTGGTATTCTCAGCTCAACAGCGGCACAGGTAGGCTAAGCAGAGCCTTGAAATCTGTGTAGTGTTGACTGGTTATACACGGTAACCAGTGTTTCTTTGTCCTGATCCATTCTTTAAAATACCTGGCGTGTGGTAGGCTATAATGCGTTTATAGTGTCAACGGTGTGATAAATTTCAGGACGGTGTTTATAAGAGGGTGTGGTTAGCCATCGACCTTCGATGACGACTCAATGGTAAACCGGTTTGTAGTTAGTCCTTACACCCCCGTGATGAAAGCGACTTCAATGGGAGATGAGTATTTTTTGTTTGTATGTGCGGGTTTCACTTCACCCATGCTCACATTTATCCTAACGCCCCTTTCTACGTCTTATAAACATTGATGCCACTTTCCAATTTAAAGTGCCCCGAGTTTGGCCAGGCATTGGAAGAAATTTGTTTAGTCAAATAGGCCTACAACATTGCACTTCCTCTTCTGAAGTGAAAGTGAGATATGGGAACCCGGTCGTTCCTGTAGACGTGTGTGGACAGCAATGTAATTGATATAATGTCAGAAAGTAGATTGATCTGAGTGGTTTAAAAGAAAGTGTTACCAAAGCGAAAGCCCCCTCAGTGACGTGTGTGTGTGTGTGTGTGTGTGTGTGTGTGTGTGTGTGTGTGTGTGTGTGTGTGTGTGTGTGTGTGTGTGTGTGTGTGTGCGCATGCGCGCGTGTGCTCGTGCTCTTTCAGTCCGCTGCCTGGCCCATCGGCCGCATGGAGGAGGACCCCGGCCGGCTGCCCACCCACCTGCGTGAGTCTCATCTGCGCCACAGACAGACAGACACAGACAGACAAGCACACACACACACCTGCGTACTCATCCATACACGCATGCACACCAGTACACACTGACACACACACATGGGTACTTACGCAGACACGTACACATGCACGTACACAAACACATGTACATTAAGATGAGATACAAGATATACTTTATTCATCTCAGCAGAGAAATTTAGATGTTCCAGCAGCCAACATACATACACACAACACAACACATCTATACATACATATCCCACCTATACAAACCCATGAGCCCACAATACCTATAGCCTTGGATAGAAAAAGTGGAATGGATGGTCCAATATACAGGTGCAAAATTAAAAATACAGGTTTATATAAAGTAAGGAAAATTGTGTTTGGTAGAATATTTCTCTGTGATATCAATGCTTTTTGGCAATAAATATTATACAGTTGGAAAGCCTGTTTAGTCCCCTATCAAATGGTGCCCCATTAGTAAGGAACATACATTTATGGGATGAGCATCAGCGCTGAGTATGTCGGTTGCGCCCATGAAAGATTTTGCCAAATCTTTTCTGCCGTTGCCAAACAGGATATTTTGCTGGTGCTATTGAGAATTGTTTTGAGCTTCTGGTATCCCCAGGAGCTGCCAATCAGGTGCCTAATTGGCACCTGATTGGGCAACTTCAAGCTGGTGTTCCTCAAAAAAAAAGCTGCGGCATTATTTGGAGTGAGCCCTAGTACCCTCTCCAAACTGAAAGCCAAGTTCCATATATGTCAAAGACAGGGATGTCAAAGACAGGCCGCGACATGGGCGTCCCAAGAAGACGACACCATAAGAAGATCATTTCATCACCCTGTCAGCACTTAGGTGCCGTAGGCCGTCTTCTACAGATTTGCAGTCAAGGTTTGCAGGACGATATGGCTGATGGCTCTCTGCCCAGACAATCCGGAACAGACTACACGCAGCCAATCTCCGGTCTCATAGGGCTGCCAGGAGTCCTGCCATGACTGCCCTTCACAGTCAGGCCCGTTGGCGCTGGTGTCGGCAACACGTGCAGTGGAACCTGAACATTTGAAGGAACGTTATGTTCAGTGATGAGTCCAGATTCTGCCTATGGCAGTTGGATCGTAGGTTTGAAGTGTGGAGAAGACGTGGAGAACGCTATGCTTATTGCTGCACCGGTAGAATAACTCTTTTGGTGGAGGCAGTGTGATGGTGTGGGGTGGCATCTCCCTCACTGGAAAAACGAGGCTTGTCATCATTGGAGGCAATCTCAATGCAGAGGGATATAGACATGAGATTCTACAACCAGTGGCAATCCCATATCTCCACAGTCTGGGACCGAACTCTATCCTCCAAGATGACAACGCTCGCCCCCACAGGGCGGGGTTTATCAGACTACCTCCAGAATATGGGAGTGGAAAGGATGGAATGACCTGCTAGCAGTCCTGACCTCAACCCCATTGAAAACTTGCTGTTTTTGCTGGCAAGAACGTGCTGTTCGTGCCAGAGGGACCAACGCAACCACGTTGGCTGACTTGCGACAAATGTTGGTTGAAGAATGGGATGCCACCCACAGCAGTGTGTGACCAGGCTGGTGACCAGCATGATGAGGAGTTGCCAGGCTGTTGTGGCTGTGTTTGGTTCTTCCACACGCTACTGAGGCTCCTGTTTGTGAAATTAATAAATTGTTTAATTGACAAAAATCCTTGTTTCTTCAAACTTCAATCATCCAATACACCAAACGAGTCAATGGCAGAGTAAGCTGTTTGCATTGGCCAGAAGAAGATTGGCAAAATTTTTCAAGAGGCGCAACCCACATACTCAGCTCTGCTGCTCATCCCACAAGTGCATGTTCCTTACAAATGGGGCACCCTTTGAAAGGTAACTATACAGGCTTTCCAACGGTTTAATATTTATTGCCAAAAAGTATTGTAACCACAGAGAAATAATCAACCAAACACAAATTTCCTTAGTTTTTGTGCTAGGTTTATGTAAGCAGCTCAAGCTAAAGTTTAATTTCATATTATTTTGTCCTTACTAAAAGGGGAGTTATTATGAAGTACAATTGCAGTAGGTTAAAAAAGTATTCTCAAATCTCTCCATTCTGCAGCTTAGCTGTCGTAGCCTCCCACTAAAAACACTCTTGTTCACTCGCTAGATTGTGCAAGGGATGCGTGTTATTGTCCATAATAACTCAAACAATTTCTATACAACATCTCTCTCTCCATCACCACCTCCAGGGACACTATAAGCAGTCCCCAGCCATAGAGCCAGCCCTCCTAATCAGCTCGTTAAGCTTTTTAGCACACAATTTTTATTTTTATTTTTTAGCCACAATAAGACTGATAAAACATTGCATAACATTTTGCTACACACATTAAAAGACCTAAGCTTCCTCATCAAGAAGTAGAGTCTGGTTCTGACCCCTGTTGTAGATAGCCTCTTTGTTGCTTCCAGTCCAGTTTATTGTTCATGTGCACACCCAAAGTATTTAATAGCTCTCTACCACCTGCACTTTATCCCCAAGGATAGAGACGGTGCTTAGCTCAGGCCTGGCTCTCCTGATGTCCACCACCATTTCCTTGGTCTTTTGAACATTTAAAACAAGGTGATTTTCCCCACTCCATGCAACAAATTATATCCAACAGCTGCCTGTATTCTGTCCATCACTGATACACCCAACTACGGCACTATCATCTGAGAACTTTGTAAATGACAAGCCTCAGAGTTTATACTGAAAGGTCTGAGGTGTATAGTGAGATAAGAGGAAAAGGGACAGCACAGTCCCCTGCAGCGCTCCCTGGTGCCACTGACTTCCTGCTCTGAAACAGACCTCCCCAGCCTCACAAACAGGGGTCTATCATTCAGGTAATCCATGATTCATGATATTGTGGTGGTGTCTACCCTGCACCAGCTCCAGCTTCTCACGTAACGTTACTGGCTGTATGGTGTTAAAAGCACTTGAAAAATCAAAAAACATTATCCTCACAGTGCTTCCCGACTTGTCTAGGTGAGAGGGGGCTCTGTTGAGTAGGTGGATGATGGCGTCCTCAACCCCCACCCTTGGGCGGTATGCAAACTGCAATGGGTCCAGATAGCTGGTCACCTGTGGAGTCAGGTGGGCCAAGACATTCATGATGTGTGTTGTTAGGGTAACTGCTCTGTAGTCATTGAGGACAGAGGGAGAGGGTTTCTTGGGGACTGGAACAAGGCAGGAGGTTTTCCACAGCACTGGGAACCCTCTCCTGGCTGTGGCTGAGGCTGAGGTGATGCTGTAGAATGCCACATAGCTTTCAGAACACTGGGGCTGATGCCATCTGGACCGGCTGCCTTGTTCTGGCCTAGAATAATCTTTACTGTCATTGTACAAGACAACAAAATTTTGTTTGGAGTAGTCTCTCATGCTGCATTCTCACCTGGCTGATGGAGACAGACAGGTCAGAGAAGTGTGGGGAAGTGGTGGTTCTTGGTGAGGGTCAGAGCATGTTAGGGAGAGGTGTGGTGGGGGGAGTAGGTGAGGTCTAATTAATTTTGCGGGGGGGGCCTTTGTGAGGGGAGAGGATGTAGGTGTCTGTGTGGCTATCAGAGGCTGGGGGGTAGCCAAAGGCCCTGTTCTGAACCTATTAAAGAACCCGTTCAGCTCATTGGCCCTTTCCTGATTGCCTTCTACCTGATTTCCTTTCACTTTGAAACCGGTTATGATTTTCATACCGTGCCACACATCCCTTATGTTGTTCTGCTGGAGCTTGCTCTCCAGCTTCCTCCTGAATGCTTCCCCCTCTTTGGTTTTTCTCAGCCTCACTCTCAACTCCCTCTGTAACGCTCTTCCGCTTTTCTCTGTCACCTACCCCATTGTGCAGTGCGCCCCATCGAGGAGTTGTTAGGTCCAGGTACTTTAATTGACCTTGCAAATCAGACTGAAATACCCTTCTTAGGCTGGATAGAGGAAGTATTCAAGTTAGCCCAAGGTCAGAGTTCAGCAGAGCCACTATTCACCCTCTAGTCTCTAGTGACGTAAATGTGGCCGAGCAGCCTGTGATTGGGTTTAATGTCAGACAAGCAATAATTAATGTGGGGGTGGTGACAAACAGACAGACATCGTCACAGATGAAGCTTTTGCTGTGACCTGCAAGACTGATAAGAGATGATTCAGAGTGTGAAGTCGGAACAGTTTGTTCCGGCAAGAAGATAATTTGTCTGGCTGCAGGAAAGGTGACCACAGTGTATGTAAGAGCATGTTCTGGAAAACAGTTCAAAGGCCAAAGCCTGCTATTTGTTCCATGTTACCTCCCTGACCTATCCGAGGGCGTAGCTGTAGAAGAGGGTTTAGTTACATCAGGCAAATCTATGCTGGTCCCAATCACGAACACGAATAAATGTGATGTCACAGTTACTCCACGCAGAGTCCTGGGTTACCTGCAAACAGTGAAAACAGTGTCTACAGTCCAGTCCGAACAGCTGTCTCTGAAAAAGAAACTGAATTTAAGCCATAAATCAGCCAGAGAAATGCGGACAAAACAAAAGCCAAGCCAGCGGGATCCACCAGTTAATCTGGACCACTTGAAGCCTTTGCAACGAGAAATAGCAAGGTAGTTGTGGGGAGAAAGGTGTCATGCATTTGCGTATGATGGAGATGAAATTGGGTGTACCCCATCCCTGAAGTTACACATCACATTTCATGACACCACTGCTGTAAAGATATCCTACATGTCGGTGCCCAAGCCTCTCCACCAGGAGGTGAAATAATACATTCAAGACCTACTGAACTGTGGCTGGATTACACAGTCAAGGTCACCATACGTGCCCATCGTGTGAGTCAGAAGGTCTTCGGCTATGTTGTGACTATCGTGAGACTATCGTGAACAGGAAGTCAGTACCTGACTGCCAATTCCCAGAATATAAGACATGCTGGACTCTCTTACTGGCAGCTCTTGGGTTTCAGTCCTGGACCAGGGTATTGCCTACCACAAAGGCTTCTTAGATGAGCAGAGCCAACCCCTAACGGCTTTCATCACTCCTTAGGGTTTATACCACTGGTCTAGAATCCCATTTGGCCTAAGCTCGGCCTCTGCCGAATTTTAAAGAAACATGGATAAGTGTTTGTGTGGCCTAAGAGATGTCATGTGTCAACCAGGGCTGGACTGGGATCAAAAATCGGCCCGGGCATTTTGAGCTGAGACCGGCCCACCAGGTATTGATGGAAAGACAATGAAGCCTATGAATGAAAACAAACCTTCTTGTGACACTGCTTGTACACTGTCTTGCTAGTGTATGCAGTTGTCTAATGAACTTAAACCATCCTCCCAGCCCCGTTATCCTATACCAGTGCTTAGCAGAAACAAAATGCTTCTTGATCTAGTTTAACCTCCTGAACAGTGTACATATGATGGGATCTTGAAATTAGGAACAGAGAGGAATAAGAGGTCAGCCATGATCATTGATGAATATATTAATAAATGACAGATTTAGTGATATTTTAACTATTTATTTACCACCAAAAAAAAACCAGCATGGCCTCAAAACATGGTAAGCTTTAAAGAGTGACAGGAGACAAAAGAGAGAAAGGTGAGACAGAATAACACTTGAATGGACTTACTTTATAATGATCACACTACAGGTATCTTTTACACTAGAAAAAATGTGGAACATAGTTGAATCACATATTCTATACAGTACTTACTTAGAGGAACCTCTTTAACAAACAATGTATGATGGGATTCCTGAACCACTTCAATAAACAGTCACCTTTGACCCTCAAATATGGCAACCTTTAAAAAAGTGAAAAAGAAACAGAGACAGAGAAAGATGGGAATAAATTAACACTTGATGGACTTGCTCAGATGATCACACTATAGGTATCTTTACACTAGAAAAAAATAGTTTGAATCAACATAATTCTATACAGTACTTACTTAGAGGAACCTCTTTTAACAAACAATGTATGATGGGATTCCTGAAAGTTGGACAGAGAGAAACAGAGATGAGATGAATATTTAAATGTTATAATGACAGATTGTGGTGAGTGATATTTTTACAGACTATGTACTCACCACTTCAATAAAACAGTCACCTTTGACCTCAAATATGGCAACCTTTAAAAAGTGAAAAGAAACAGACAGAGAAAGGTGAGAATAATTAACACTTGATGGACTTGCTCAGATGATCACACTACAGGTATCTTTACACTAGAAAAAAATAGTTGAATCACATATTCTATACAGAACTTATTTAGAGGAACCCAAAAGGCAGCATGGTCTAGTGAACCTCCAGAATAAACATGAACAGCATGTGATGGGATTCCTGAAAGTTGGACAGAGAGGAACAGAGATTAGATGAAATAATTAAATTTTATAATTGACAAGATTGTGATTGAGTGATATTTTTACAGACTATGAACTTAGGTCCAAATAAAAACTTCGTTTTTCCTGCACTTTGAAGAGCTGGAAAAAATTATATTATAGTGAACAAATGGAACTGTGTATTTTTTTTTCAAGGTAAAACCTCTTTCGGCCGCGAAAAGAGGCCGTTTCTTTGGGTCCATTCACAACACTGTAACCTATGTTGTAAATCTCTGGGCAGGGCTATGGGCTGGCGTTGCTAACGGGAGGAGTGTAGAGAGTCTTCTACTGTAATTAAAGTACTTAGGGGCTATTTGTAGATCATACAACCCCACTTTGAAAAAAAAGCTACTATCCCTTTAAGGAGTCCTATCAGAGGGTCAATCTGTGGGAGAAACAAACCCAAGACGAGACAAGACGCCTCAGTCCAATTGGTGAGACACGGTGGTGGGCCAAGCATGAATACTCTCCAAAAAATCTTTGGACATTTTGGAAAACCAGAGAATGGCCTTAATCTTGTGTGGACTACAATTTAGTTAGGACTAGACTACCTGCAAGTGAGAGGGATTAGGCAACAGCTGTACATCTAACATCTGTCATCATAATAACATAGGATCTCTTTCTATGGTTCTTGATGAATATTTAGCTTTTGTACTCTTAAAGTTGTATTGCTCTCTGACTCACAGTTCACGTCAGCTCAAGGTGATCTGCAGGTTATTGTTTCACTTCACGCCCTGTGTGTGCGTGTGTGTCTTCTCTGTCTGTGTGTCAGTGCTCCTGCACAGATACAGAGGAGAGGAGTAGCGCTGTAAAACGCTGCATCTACAGGAGCCGGACTTATTACATGAACCGCTCCGCATGTTCACCGTCACTTTAGCTGCCACTTCTAGTTGCTCCACTTCCACTCAGTTCCTCCCTATTTTCCAACTTTCACTTTATCCTCCTTCCCTTTAGATAAATGCAGCTCAAACAACCTACACTCACGTCAGGAGGCATGTACAGTAACGTTAACGTCACGCGCAGCCACAGACGGCAGACAGACAGGCGGCTGTTGGTTTAATTTCTGCCTTGTGATTGTCGAGGAAACAATGTCCATAGTCGATCATCATAGTCGCGCGGTCCCGAATTCGAGATTGTTTTATCGCCCAGGCCGGCCCACGGGTTGAGAGGGTGACACTAGTATATAACATCACAGAACCCGCAGCAGTAGAGAGAAAACCCCCAGCATGCTAACTGACGTTAGCACATACACCGGCTCAGCTAGCTAAAATGTTAAATCGCCGACTCTCTTGTACTGTATTAAGAGGTAAAGTAAGCACAACGAAAATAACACTACACCCAAAACTTGATTCATATCTGACCCAGGTAGACTGCCAGTTCATCACTTCTTACCTGAATTTTCAGTTTCCTTCTCCACTCGCAACAAGGCGGCGGCCGCGGGTCTCTCTCCTCTTGCCTCCCGTTCCCCTCATCCCACCTGACGGCCACCTCCGCCATCCCTACCAGCTGCGGTTGATGCTGAATATGGTCCTCGTTCCTCCTCCATAGCCCGCAGCAAACATATGAGTTAAATTTTCGCACATTAGTGGCATCTGCCTGAAGGACTTGAACGTTTTTTTTAGCCTAATATTTTCTGCGCCGCCTTTCCTTTTCTTGTTCTCCATATCTCCTGTCTCTCTGTATGATTGCTTGACTGACAGCCGAGGCCCCAAGAGGGAGGGGCATCGGCCCTCGGGCTATGATTGGTCCAGCCCCAGAAATCAATCATGACTTAATGGGCCGAACTACCAGTTTTTGTGTACCAATAGGTATCTACTACCATTTTTAAAAAAAAAAAAAAAAATTTAAAAAAATAAAAAAAAAAAAAAAAAAAAAACAGCCCAAAATCACCATTGGCCCATCGGCCCACCGGGCAATGCCCGGTATGCCCGATGGCCAGTCCAGCCCTGGTGTCAACCATACATGGACGATAACCTGGTACATAGTTCCAGCTTCGAGGTACATCTTCAGTGCATCCAAACAGTGCTACAGCGATACCAGAAGCATGGTGTCAAACTGAGTCCAGGCAAGTATGAAGCATTCAAGAGGAAGGTGCGCTTTCTTGGACGCATGGTGTCAGGCGGTGTCTCTGTAACAATGGGTGACCTGAGAGAACTGCTAGGATTTCTCTTCTACTACAGAACATACAATTTATACCAAACTTTATTCCAGGTTAGCAAAACTGCTGTATCATGGGGAAAAGACAAGAAAAGGGTGAACACAAGAAACAAAGGTAATTTGCCCCCAAATTGCCCCATTGACTGGACACAGCCGTCAAGCCATCAAGAAAGGCTGCACTCTCTCATTGACAAGTTGACTGTGCCGCCCATCTTAGGGCTACCCAGATCTCACTGAGCCCTTTACCCTTCAATGTGATGCCTCAGAAGAGGGGCTGGGAGCAGTCCTTTACAAAGACAGAAAGGGAAAATGGTGGTAATAGGATATGGTTCACGAACACTGACACCGCCTGAAAAGCAGGTGCTGTGAGCGCTTCCGGGAATACCTTTACCACTCACATTTCACTGTCTATTCATACAATAATCCTTTTACTTATGTCCTTTTAACAGCCAAATTAAATGCCACAGGGCATGGCTGGGTTGCTCAGCTGGCAGACTTTCATTTCTGACGCTGTCGTGTTCTTTTAGAAAAGGTAATCAAATCAGGATTGCTTATAACTCACTTCATTTGTTTAAGTTTCGGTATGGTAACTATGAAGCAAAAGGAGGGGAGTTTTTTGCTCTTTTCTTGCTCAAGAAATGGCCTCAATGACGTAGTATGTGCTATAATCTTGAGTCCCCGCCTCCGGCCTCTTCATATCTGTGATGGTGCTGCCATCTTGTGGCTATGTGCGGTTATTACAACGTATATGCTTGTTGCTCCCTGGTGTCTATGTGCAGATTTTACAGTTTATTTGCTGATTCGCGTCTCAATTCCCTCCTTGGCCAAAACAGATTACCATTCTACAAGCCATAAGCACACTCTACCACACCGAATATATAAAGGCATAAAATATAAAGTCAAAATAGAAAAAAACTCATGGTTACATAACCATGCAATAATCATCAACACTCAATCATAGAGTCAATGGGCACATATATAAATTCATCCATATAAATCCCATCAAATACTTCTAGGTATGTGTAACACAAAGTTATACATTCTCAGCATGCATTGAAAGTCAGAATGACAAAATGTATCATAAGAATTAAAAATTCCCTGCAGGTTCGCATGGATTTAAATGCAGGTGATCTTCATGTATTGGTGCGCTGTATGTATGTGGGGGGTTTTGGACCTTGTTCTAGTCATAGCTCCTGTTTCCTTTGCTGTCATCAGGACCTGTAATTCATGAATCCAATGTTCGTCCCTTTTGGTCAAGGGCACGGCTCACATGGAGAGGTTACTAGCATGATCACATGTGAACTACCTCCTGGCGTCCAATCGTCAACTCGCCCGTACGAAAAGCTAGGAACAGCAGATGTAGCGCTAATCCACCTGTTGTCCTTAACCAAAGAGATAAATAAGAAATCACAATATTAAAATTTGCATCTTCAATATTAGGCGACTCACTTCTGTGTTAACCATTACTCATAATCACAATTGCCTTCATTATTCTATCCAATTATCTTACATACCTATTTAAATTGGATGACGTAATCTTCTAATCATCCTTCGTGTTGTCCTTATCTAGTTTTTCGTTGATCACCATCTCATCTATGCATTATTTCCATTTTCTAATCATGACTGACTTGAATTCTCACCGTTTGAACCCGTGATCGCCAACTCTCCCAGAGATGTGGTGGACAGTAACGAAGTACAAGTAATTTGTTACTCTACTTAAGTAACTTTTAAGCGTATCTGTACTTTACTTGATTATCATTATTTTGTGAGACTTTATACTTTTACTCAACTACATTTCGTAGGGGAAAACCTTAATTTTTACTCCACTACATTTCAAAAATCTGTTGTTCCTTTCAACGTACCTTTCCACAACATGCATGCAGCTAACCATAGACGCAGCTAACCATTGCGACGTCGCGGAGCCCAATCAATGTCAATATTTCAACGTACCTTTCCACAACATGCATGCGTCACCATAGACGCAGCTAACCATTGCGACGTCGCGGAGCCCAATCAATGTCAATATTTAACTTAGAAGTACTTTGCAAACTGAACTTGACTGCTGTCAAGGAAAGTGGATTTTTGCATGATTCACGTCTTTGTTAGCACTCCACAAGTAGTCCTGTAACTTATCAACCCCAGCGTGTACAAAGAGCTTTACAGCAAAAAGAAAGTTGGCAAAACAACCAAACAAAAATAAATGTCTATTGTATCACAGGTCTTTTTTTTTTACATTATAAAAAATTAAAATAAAAATGCAAGAAATGAGAAGTGTACCAGCCAAAACATAAAAAATAACACAATTTCACTTCAATAAACTTTTTAAAGGCTTTGCAGTACTAGTGAGTCTTAAGGAGGGACTTAAAAAGATGTCACTGAATCAGCTAACCTTATTTGCTCAGGAAATGCATTCCAAAGCTTTGGGGCTAACACGGAAAAAGACCTGTCCCCTTGAGTAGCAAGCCGGGACTCAGGAATAGTAAGTAAACCTTTGCCTGCAGACCTTAATGTGCGAGTAGGACAATAGGGCACTAGTATTTCTGAGATGTAAAGAGGAGAAAGGCCATGGAGAGCTTTTTCAGTTTTGGTTAGGAGCCTGGCAGCAGAATTCTGTACTTTTTGAAGCCTATGAATGGAGTTTTGGGTGAGGCAAGTGAAAAGACTGTTGCAAGAGTCCAGGCGTGAGGAGATGAAGGAATTTTGATGGTTTCTGTGTCTGTTGATGATAAAAGGGGTTTAATTTTGGAAATATTCCTTAATTGATAAAAACTAAATTGAACTAGCTTTGTGATGTGTTTTTCAAAATTTAGATTGTTATCAAACCAGAGACCGAGATTCTTGGCAACAGGTTTGACTGTATCATGTAAGGGACCAAAAAATATCAAAATCTGTTTGTTTGACATGTGCTGTGAGATCCAAAGTTGAGTATCTCAGTTTTATCTGAATTTAGCTGGAGAAAGTTATTTGACATCCAATTTTTAGCATCATATATCATTTAAGTCCAGACCAACATAACGGTTGTGTGCGAGATACATATGTACGCTTACCACTTTTCTAAATGCCGTATGCTGTATACAGTACATTCGGATTGCATGATAGGAATCGATCGATTCCAATTAGAAATCTAATCGGATCAGAAGTGTCCATGTAAACGCGGCTAATGTCCAATAGTTATTAGGGGCAAGGGAGAGCCGTTAGATCTGTCACTCAAACCTCTGCTCCAGTCGTAAGGAGATTTGATTCACGATGTTTAGTCGAGCTTGTTTTCACTGAAAGGTTGATGTTCTTTAAGTTTTTGTATGATTATTTCAAGTTGAAGTTCTACATAAATGTAATATTAATTTCTGTAAGACTATTTTGAGGGTTGTTTTATTTTAGCTCATGTACCAAACATACATTTTCTGTGGCTGTGTCCCTGCACACACACACACACACACACACACACACACACACACACACACACACACACACACACACACACACACACACACACACACACACACACACACACACACACACACACACACACACACACACACACCATTTAACATTTCTTTACATCTATGTGGCTATACTAAAACATTTTCAACCTCACTTTGGCACTATAGAACTCACCGCATTTTCTGCAGGAAATGCATTTTCTGGTTTCAAATGATATCAGTATCAGATATCACAAATAGAAAACATTGTATTTAGAGTGTTAGTGTTTTGTTTTTTTTTAACCTTAAATGATTTGAGTGTATAAAGGTTTCAAGTGTATAAAGGACATAGCTAGACATTGAAACTACATTACACCAAATTACTTGTACTTTTGATACTTAAGTACATTTGAAGCCAAGTTCTTTTATACTTTTACTCAAGTTAACGTTTAAAGGGGGAGTACTTCCACTTTTACTGGAGTAATATTTTACACTAGGTATCTCAACTTTTACTCAAGTACTTCGTCAACCAAACGTTAGCTTGAGTATTTTTTTGGTATACTGTCAGAATGCAACACATAGAGGGTTGAAGTGATTCTGTCGCTCAAAATACACTTTAACTTTAATTTTGTGAGCGAGCATTACGAACGGTTAAATCACTTTTTATTTTGGAATCCAAATTTGAAATTTAATTCCAAAAGAAAAGTTTAATTCTGATTTAAAATTCTTTAAAATGTCTTTCTTTAATTAATCTTTTACTTCGTAGATCACCATTGCCTTGCCACGTGAATTTCCCTGTACAAATTGACAATCATCCATAAACACCCCCTCTCCTCTCCCTCAAAGGTGTGCTTCGACTACAGCAACACCCGATGCCAGGAGGGCTAAATCCACATCTGTGAGCAATACCTGCGCCGTAACTGCTGCTGCTCGCGGGCCCACGACTTCTACGAGCCACAGCCGTTCGAGATGCTGCAGAAAAGCCGCATCCCTAACGACCTAATGGCGGCCATGCAGTCGATGTGCATCAAAAAGGAGGTCCTGAGTAGCATCGAGTACAAGGCCAAGCAGGTCCCTGGGGCTGCTGGTGCTGGTGCTACTAGTGAGTGAATCAGGACATTGGCAGCACGTGGCTCAGGAGGCAGAGTGGGTTGGCTGGAACCCGGAAGGTTGCTAGTTCAATTCCCTGGTGAGGTGTCTCTGACCAAGATACCTCACCCTAACTTCTCCCGACGAGCTGGCTGTTGCATTGCGTGGCTAACACTGCCGTCGGTGTGCATGAATGGGTGAAAGTTCGGCAATATCGTAAAGCACTTTGAGTGGCTGGTTTTAAAAGTGCTGTATAAATGCAGTCCATTTACATTGATATATCTGTGTTTCAAAGCAATGAATAAATATTACTTGAAATGCAACACGGTGTCATAAATGTTATTGTCTGGAGAACTGGAGAACATCTTTAAAACCCATTTTAAACCTTACATGGAAGTGCTTGTCCATGGATCTGAAAACAACTGTTCATTGTTTGTTTTGTCTTTCAGATAAAACCGAGATTTGTCTGTTCTTCCTCGGAGGCCACTGTATCCACCCTATAGGTGAGTTCAAATGAATGCTTTCAAACCTGATGCCACCAGAGCACCAGAGATGACCTGATGTGTTAGGCGCACGAATCACCAAAAAATAATCCATTTCTCTGTCTTCTTCAGATAAGTGTCTCCGAGCTCATTACAGTCTGCCCTACAGCTGGGAAGTTCTGGAGGGCAATCAGTGGACGCTGCTGGATAGCTCAGAGAAGATAGAAGAGGATTACTGTAACCCCAAAATAACATACAGGTATGGGACACACAACAGCGTATAGGATTGAAGGTGCTGATAGGTTGAGGAGGCTCTAGTCGTTACAAGCAGACCTGCCACTGGTCGTACATCTCTAGACAAAACTCTTTGGTTTAAATTAGCCTACTCTGTTCAATAACAGTTTGAAACCCTTTTTGTTTAAATGAGCCAAGTCCGTTTTAATGAAAGTTTGAAACCCCTTTGTTCAAATAAGCCTACTCCATTTAATCCCAGTTTGAAACCTCAGTTTGCTCCTGTTGATTTCTAGTGTTCCTTATATCCTGTCTGTTTTTTATAATTTAATTGGTTGAGTAAATGTTGCGTTGTGTTCTTATGCTGCACCCACATACTGAGGGTCAACGGTGGTGTGTGATGTTTCCTGCAGCATGGTGGATGGAGGAGCGGTGTGGTTTGAGACAATGTCGCGTGGATTCCAGAAGGTCAGGCGTCTCTCCTCCATCTCCTCGGTCCTCCAGTCCACCTCCCTACTCACCACCGAGTGGCTCTGGTACTGGGCGGACGAGAATGGGAACTGGAACCAGTACGATTCACCGGTGAGTTCAGCTCCATCGCAAAGCGGCGCCGGCCTGAATCGGCTCACATCCGCAAACGCAATAATCCAGCCAATAGTTGGTTTGTGGTCTGTTAACGTTAAATTTAGAGTACCTGCAAGGGGAAGCAGGGTAGGTAATTGGCGGGAGAGTAAAAATATGCCATCAATTGTGCTTAAATATTTATTCAAATAACTTATTGAAATACACAAATGAACAGAAATTCTTAACCAACGACAGCATTACTTACACACACTACTGTGTGTGTGTGTGTGTGTGTGTGTGTGTGTGTGTGTGTGTGTGTGTGTGTGTGTGTGTGTGTGTGTGTGTGTGTGTGTGTGTGTGTGTGTGTGTGTGTGTGTGTGTGTGTGTGTGTTCATTCCACCGCTCTCTCTCTCCAGCCCAACAGCAGCACAGAGATGGAGCAGAAGTTCCAGAACAACCCCCAGGAGGTGGTGGAGTTCAGCGCAGGGTCCCAGGCCTACACACTCAGCCTCCAGGGTGAGGCCACCCTTACTACCCCCCTCCAACCCCCGACCCACCCATCAATGTACACCCCATGAGCGGGTATTGTTTGTCATACGACGATGGTGACCTTGCTAGGGAGTTTCAACCCCTGGGCAGAAAAGGTTGCGGGTTCAAACCCCAAGCTCATTACATTGACATTTAGGGCATTTAGCAGACGCTTTCATCCAAAGCGAGTAAGCGACATATAACCACACACACTCGTCAGGAGAGGTTAGGGTGAGGTGTCTTGCTCATGGACACCTTGACAATAAGCTAGGAGGAGCCAGGGATCGAACTAGCAACCTTCTGGTAACAGTCAACCCCTTATCAATGATCTGTTATGTGAACTCTCTGTGAGTCGCTCCAGACAGCGTCTGCTGGATGACATAATTGAAATGTAGCATCGTAAGATTTGTATTCCTTTGCATTTTACAGACATGATTCAGACCAATAAGAGATATGGCACCAAGAGGCTGGTGAGGCGACGGCCTCGCTTCCTGTCCTCCTCCGACGTGCAGGACATCAGGACAAGGTGAGTTCCACGTGGAGGACGGACTGCCTCTCTGTTTACTTTCAGACTTTTTCTACTAGTGTACCCCCCCCTAAGATTTTTTTAAAACCAAATACTCCCTTCCCAAAACATTTTCGGCAGAAAAACCATGAAATGGAACATGAATAATATATGGGCGTTCTATTTGGCAACGGAAAGTTGAACATTGAAAGGGTCACATTTCCACCACTTTTCCATTTTCTAGAGCTGGTGCTACTGGTGGTGCTGGTGGTGCTGGTGGTGGTGCTGGTAGTAGTGCTGGTGTTGTTGCTACTGGAGGTGGTGAAAGGAAAAGCCCGTTCCAAGGTAAAGCAGAACGTTTGTTTGATATTTTTACGTTTGTTGTCGCGTATGGTTATTTTCAGCACGTTGGCGGCACATGGCTCAGGAGGCAGAGCGGGTTGGCTGGTATCCGGGAGGTTGCTAGTTCAATCCCCCGGCTACTCCCAGCTGAGTGGTGGGGTGTCTCTGAGCAAGACACCTCACCTTTACTGCTCCCGACGAGCTAACTGTAACGGAATACAGTTAGCTATAATTTGTGTTCTGAATACGTAACGCCGGTACATGTATTCCGTTACTCCCCAACACTGGAAATAATGCCACCCTGGGCGTCTGCCGGCTTCGCCCGTGCCTAAAACCGCCACTGGTGCTCATCAATTGATCTGAAAACAGTTGTTCATTGTTTGTTTTGTCTTTCAGATAAAATCGAGATTTGCTTGTTTTTCCTCGAAGGCAGCTGTATCGACCCCATAGGTGAGTTCAAACCACCCGTGGCGCTACCATTGGCCCACCCATTTTAGGTACCTGCCCACCCAGGCCTATAGTGAGTAGTGAGGGATTTTCAATGTAGCTATTCATCCAATAAGCAGTCTGAGGAAAGCTTTGATCAGCGGCTTCTACCCCACGTGTGGACTGCCTGCCCGCAGGCTGCAAGTGATCCAATGAAATGAACGACGTTGGCGCGCAAGCTTTTCAAGCAAGCTCAATGAGACAGACGCAGACAGTAGCTAGCTATTAGCTTATATGGAACGCAAAGCAAAGCAGCTTGTTTTCATTTCAATTCAGCAAGAAACGCTGCGAGGAGCAGGAGGAGGAAACTCCTGCCATTTTAAGTAATGCGATTAAAAGTGACGAGTTACCATCCTGATCGGCCACCCTCTCCCCATCAGAAAAATAATATTGGCAGTTGGCAGAGGTAACTTATGATAGCGTTTTATAGGAGGAGACAGGGTTCAGCAGCCTGTAAACGCCATTCCCCAAGAAGACCGGTCACAACCTCCGCTAGACCTGTCATCAATAGATGTGCCTGCAAGCCAGCCCAAACTCTGTACATTCCCAGCTACACACAAATCGGGGAAAGATAGGAGTTTTTCTGACAGGTGGTACTTAAAATTCCCGTGGCTGGAAGACAGCATCTCAAGAGATACTGTTCTTTGTGAGTCTTGTCGTCATTTCCCTGAAGCAGCTTATGAGGCTAGATTCATTACTACGGGCTTCAAAGACTGAAAACACAACTGAGGGTTGTGGCAAACATGAAGCCATGCAGGGCACATTCTGCAGCGCTGGGGAAAATGAATGGTTTCAAGCAAAGTCAGCCAGGACGGGGAAATAATATTAACCAGCTGAACAAAGATGCCAGCGACAAGACCTTCATTGAAAGGCATATACAGCACATCATGGAGGATATATATTTCGTCCTGTTCTGTGTAAAACAAGAAACCCCATTGTGTGGGCATCGGGAAAACTTAGATGCATTAAACAAGGGTTACCTTTCGGAACTACTTGACCTGGTTTCCAAATATGACCCAGAAATAAAATAGCGACTAGATGAATTACCCAAGAATGGTAAACTACTGCACCACGCTATACAAAATGAGATACTGGAAATCGCAGCATCACTCCTTGTCAAAAAAATAAAGGCAGATTTGCATGATGAACCGGGCACATATGATGCGATTTTAGAAGATGAGTGCAAAGACTTGCAAAGAGGGCTAGTGGCAGTATGTGTCAGATACCTGCGCAATGGCACATTGAAAGAACAATGGGATTTGTGGAAACGGACAACGTGACTGCAGAGGCAATATCAGCTAAGATTTTGGAAGTGCTAGAGCCATTTGCAGTTGGACCCAGGGCTGTGCGTCGGATTTGGGTTTGACGGCGCATCAGTCATGTCGGGGAACAGAGGAGGGGTACATGTGATACTGAAGAAGACATTTCCCCACGCTATATACAGTATGTGCATTGTTACTCACATAGACTTAACCTTGTCCTGTGCACAGCAGTTAAAGTGTCTCCTGGCATTGCAAAGTTTTTTGATATTATAAACAGCTTGCATAACATTATGACTGGGGTGCACAGACATGCCAAATTTCTGGAAATTCAAAAGCAGATGCGACCAGGGCAAAAAACACTGGAGCTGGAGAGATCCTGTGGTGTGAGATGGAGCTCATGGTCAAAAGCAGTCAGTAAGGTGTTGATGCTCCTGGGACCTATTTTGAAAGTTCTGACCAAACCAAACTTGAAGCTGACTCCCTACTGCACCAAATGCAAACGAAAAAGTTTTTGTTTCTGCTTGTCACATTCAACCATTTATTTGAACTCGGCGACTACGCCACTAAGGGCTTGCAATCTTCAACACTATCAGTTACAGATTGTATTGATCTGATTGAAGGGCTCAAGGGCAGCTACACACAATTCCGGATTGAAAGTGGTGCATTTGATAAAGTAATGGCACTGACAGATGAGTTGATGAATAAACATGAGATTGTGCGCTGGGATAACAGTGGATTACGCAAGAGGAAGTTGCTGGCTAGGTTAGACAATATGCACGTTGATTCTACTCTGGGCAAATCATCCCCCGTTCAGCAAATCTCAAACCTACAGAAATTATGGAATGACATACTGGAAAAAGCAGATGATTGGTTCAAACCCGACACATACGGCTTTATAAGAGCCGCTGCTGCCTGCTTGCCACGGTTAATGTTGATGGATAGACTGAACTCTTTGTCCCTGCTTTAATTTGAAAGGGAATTGACTGATTCACTGGAATATCAAGAAATTCATGCCGTGTTCAGCACGAAACCCTGCCGTCTCCTGCTGTAACAAGCCCCAAGTCCCACAAGCAAGTTTGAATTGAATTGTGTGCATGTGTGATTATTTATCAGTTATCTCAGGTTGTTTATATGGTTAGATATGTTATTCATTTAATTATTTTTTAGAAATAAGCTACAGGAGAAATCATTTTTGATCGTTATCCTGTTGTTTGTGTTAAGCAGTGTGTCAGATTCAATGCTGCTGTTTATTTATGTCCATACAGTTCTTCTGTCATTTTGAATTTATAAGAAACAGTTAAATAATTTTGGACAGTTCCTAGCCCGCCGTGCTGGGTAAATAAATGGAGAGAGAAACGGACCCTCCAAAGATATAATTCATTGAAAAGAGATAAATGAAGTTGAATGTATGTTTTTGTCCGCTTCAGCACTGAGCTGATTACAGCGACAAAAGAGCCACACAGGTAGGCTACTGAGTCGCTGTCCTCAGTGCCGCAGAAAAGCGCTGAAACGGTTTTTTTGGGGGGGCTTATTTTAACTGGCCCATCCAGTTTTCTGGAGGCCCACCCACAATCAAAATCCTGGCGCCGCAAGTGGTTCAAACTACCGAATTGTATTTCAGAACCCATCGTATAGCAGACAGCGTTCAAACCTGATGACACCAGAGCACCGGAGATGAACTGTTGCGTTAGCCTCATAAATCACCGATGCATAATCAATTTTTCCTCTCTGTCTTCTTCAGATAAGTGTCTCCGAGCTCATTGCAGTCTACCCTACAGCTGGGAAGTTCTGGAGGGCAATGAGTGGACGCTGCTGGATAGCTCTGAGAAGATAGAAGAGGATTACTGTAACCCCAAAATAACATACAGGTATGCAACACACAACAGCGTATAGCAGGGGTCGGCAACCTTTTCAACATACAGTGCCAGTTTGAAATTTTCTCGTTAATTAGTGTGCCTTAAGCAACAATATATTAAATATTAAGCTGAATTATGACACAGCGACCAAAAACGTTTCCAGAAGACTTGGAATTGTATGTTTTTTTGTTGTTATGTTTGCAACATGGGATTACAAATTATATTTACATATGTACCATCTAAAAACACCGCTTTCAGAAACTCATTCAAAAACATATTTAGAATGAGAGAAATGTAAAATACGAGAATATGAGAATGTTGGAACCATCCACATCGTTCTTTAAGACATGTAAAGCTTTGCAAAAGCATGTGAAGGCGGTGCATAGAGGCCACTTGCAACATTATTTTAAATATTTTGCTCTATATTACTCACAACATAGGTTTAGGCTACATACTATTAATTGATCACATTTCAGAACACTGCTTTCAGTAACTCTGCTCGGTTAATACCAGTTTCAAACCCTTTTTCGTTTAAAATAGCCTACTACATTTTATCCCCGTTTGAAACCCTTTTTGTTGAAATGAATCTACTCCATTAATACCAGTTTGAAACCCTTTTGGTTTGAATTAGCCTACTCTATTTAATCCCATCTTGTAAGCCTTTAATTTGAATTGAGCCTACTCTGTTAAATCCCAGTTAGTAACCGTTTTTGTTGAAATAAGCCTGCTCAGTTAATACCAGTTTCAAAACCATTTTAGTTTAAATAAACCTAATCCGTTTAATCTCAGTTTGAAACCTCGGTATGCTCCTGTAGATTTCTGGTGTCCCCTAAGTCATTTTTTCTTCATCGAATTTTTTGAAAGAATGTTGTGCCGTGTTTTTATGCTGCACTTGTGATCTCTAAACCCACATACTGAGGGTCAACGGTGTGTGATGTTTCCTGCAGCATTGTGGATGGAGAGGTGGTGTGGTTTGATACCATGACGCGTGGACTCCATGAGGTCAGACGTCTCTCCTCCGTCTCCTCGGTCCTCCAGCCCACCTTCCTACTCACCACCGAGTGGCTCTGGTACTGGGAGGACGAGGAAGGGAACTGGAACCAGTACGATTCACCGGTGAGTTCAGCACCATCGACAAAGCGGCGCCAGCCTGAATCGGCTCACATCCGCAAACGTAATAATCCAGCCGATAGTTTGTAGTTTGTAAACGTTAAATTTAGAGTACCTGCTAGGGGGGGGGGGGGGTAGATAATTGGTAGCAGAGTAGAAATATGCCATCAATTGTGCTTAAGTATTTAATTCGAAGAACTGATTGGAACAGACAAATAAACAGAAACGACAGTATTACTTAAAGCATGTTTTTACTGTGTGTGTGCTTGTGCGGGCGCCGGGCGGGCTTGTGTTCGTTTCCTTGCTCGCTCTCTCCAGACCAACAGCAGCACAGAGCTGGAGCAGAAGTTCCAGAACAACCCCCAGGAGGTGGTGGAGTTCACCGCAGGGTCCCAGGCCTACACACTCAGCCTCCAGGGTGAGGCCACCCTTACTACCCTCCAACCCCCGACCCACCCATCGGTTTACACCCCATGAGCTGGTATTGTTTGTCATACGCTGGGGGAGGGATGGTGACATTGCTAGGGAGTTTCAACCGCTGGGACCAAAGAGGTTGCTGGTTCAAACCCCTTGCTCGTTACATTGACATTTAGGGCATTTAGCAGGTGCTTTCATCAAAGGTGAGTAAGCGACATATAGCCACACACACTCGTCAGGAGAGGTTAGGGTGAGGTGTGTTGCTCATGGACACCTCAACACTCATCTAGGAGGGGGATCAGACTAGCAACCTTCCGGTAACAACCCGGTCAACCCTTTATCAATGATCTGTTATGTGAACTCTCTGTGAGTCGCTCCAGACAGCGTCTGCTGGATGACTCAATTGAAACGTGGCATCATAAGATTTGTATTCCTTCCATTTTGCAGACATGATTCAGACCAATAAGACATACAGCACCAAGAGGAGCGTGAGGCGACGGCCTCAGTTCCTGTCCTCCGCCGACGTGCAGGACATCAGGACAAGGTGCGCTCCACCTGGAGGACAGACTGCCTCTCTGTTTGCCTTTAGAGAAGTCAAACGTCTTGGTCCCGCTACACCAGTGGTTCTCAAACTTGTTCTACAAGTGTTCCCCTTCTAAGATACTTTTTCACTGGGACAAAACATTTTGGGCAGAAAATAAATTAAATGGAACATAAATAATATATGTGTGTTCTATTTTGCAGTGTAAACATAAACATTCAAAGGTTCCCGTTTCAACTGTCCATTTTCTCGATTATCTATTGTCTATGTTTCAGTATTTAAAGTTGCTCAGGGTGAAAAAAAAAGACGGTTAACTTTAGGATTTTCTGAGTGCCCCCTGCAGTACCCCTAGGGTTAAGGGTACCCCCACTTGAGAACCACTGCACTAGACGATCTAAAAAAACCAGTACAGACGATTGTACAACCTCAGAAAGCGCCACGGAGTGCACCAGTAAGGTCTTTGTATCGCCAGATCTGCCGTCACACCTCTGTCCTAACATTGACCCTCATATTTCAGTGAGACACAGCCCACTTCTACATCGGGCACTTTGGAACGCTGCCCATAAAATAGACACAGAACGGGTCCTCAGGTGAAGTTATTGTTATTTTTTTCTTTCAGTAGGGGGCCTCCAAATGTCCCATCAAATGTCCAAGCTTTTCCCCGACACTGGGACAAGTCCCAGGTTCCTGAGATTGGACACACGGTAATTATAATCCTTATTATAGGGTTACATAGAAGGGTAACATGCAACAACATTACCTACATTTTCTTTTTCAGGTCGAGATCATAAATTCCATGTGCTTTTAGAAATATTATATTCATTATTAGAGAGATGATGTTAACTTTATTCCGATTTTTGTCCAGTGTTGATAGTGATGACATCCTGGTGATGAATACAGTTAAAAAAATGAGTAAACAGTATTTAAAAAGATGAGTTTCATGACGTGAACCTTTGGGTTGTCTTAACTGTTCTCAAGGGTAAATTAAGAGCTCTCTCCTCTGTCTCTGGTAGAAAGTACCGTTGAAAGATTCGTCCGAAGAATACAAGGAGGTGGAGACGCTGTTTCGTCAGACGATGACCGACTTTGACATCGTGAAGATCGAGAGAATTCAGAACAAGAGTCTCTGGGACCACTTTCAGTTGTACGTCGGTCCGTCGGAAAAGCCGTAGAATGGCCGACAACGAGGGACTCAAAACGATAATTCTTATTCTGATCAACTGTCATTTTAAAATAATATTTAAAATTACAGTATTTTAAAACTTTGCGTTATCGGTTTGATAACGCTTTTATAACGTTATCTTATGTTATAACATTATCTATCTTTTTGACGTTATCTTTTTTTGTAAGGTTTTATAATGTTATAAAAAAAAAGTATGTTTTTAAAAAGATAACGCTTTTAATGGTCAACTGTAATTGTAACCGGTTTTTTTTAAATCGTGTTTTATAAAAGGCAAAGAGAACAAATGACGACAAGGAACGGCGGGCATTCCGTTGCCGAGAGAAAGCTGTTCCACGGCACAGACTCCAAGTTCATCGACGCCATCTGCTGCTCGAACTTTGACTGGAGGATCTGCGGAACCCACGGGACCGTCTTCGGCAAGGGTGAGCTAACCGCTACGACAGCGCTGCAGGACTTAAAGGTGCAGTGTGTACGATGAGCGGCATCTAGCAGAACAGATTTGGCAGAGATTGTATATTCATAAGTGTGTTTTAGTTATTGTATAGCCCATTAAAAAAAAATCATTGTTAATTTTTACAATGAGCCCATGCCATTGAGGCGGCCATGCTTCTACAGTAGCCTAGGACGGACAAACTGCTCCAGAATTTGGAATTTAGACTTTAGAGTTTAAAATGTTAAATAATCGCTGTTATTCTTACACTATCAATACTAGGATTAGTATTAATACTTAATACTAGGGGGGACAGAGCTTTCTCAGTGGCAGCTCCTAGGCTCTGGAACTGCCTCCCCCTCCAAGTCCGTTCTGCTCAGTCTCTGAATGTTTTTATGTCCCTTTTAAAAACCCACCTCTATTCACTTGCCTTTGGCTAGCATCTCCCTTGATGCAAGTGTATCGTTTATTTTTTTAAATGTTATCTTTTATTGCACTTCTTATTTATTATTGTTTTTTTGTTTGTTTTTTTGTGCCTTCCTGCAATATTGCACTTTACTGTAAAGCACTTTGGTGCGGCCAAGCCGTCTGTAAATGCGCTATATAAATAAAATTGACATTGACATTGACATCAAACGCCTTCGCTGTCCTATGACTTTTGAAAGGGAAAGGTGAGACAGGGGCGATATTCGGTTGGTTGCAATCTGCAACCTCACCTCTAGATGCCACTAAATCCTACAGACTGCCACTTTAACAACTGACAAGTGTTATTACGGCTTGGATAACCAAAGGTTGCAGTCAAAGTTTAGATGTGCCGATATACCCGTATCAGAATTGGGTCAAACTTTTTTGAACATGTTTCAAAGCACAATCAAATGAATTACCTGGGGATAAAGCAACACTTTATCTTTCCTCTTTTATCTTGTCACTCTTCCTCCTCCTCTCCTCTTTCTTCTCCTCTATCTCCACCTCTGTCTCCTCTCCTCTTCTCTTCTCTCCTCTGGCTCCCCCTCTCCCCTCCTCTCCTCGTCTCTCTCCCCGTCGCCAGGCAGTTACTTTGCCCGGGACGCCAGCTACTCGCACAACTACACCGGGTATTCCTCGACGGCCCACTCCATGTTTGTGTCCCGGGTGCTGGTCGGCCACCACACCCGGGGCTCGGCCGACTACATGCGCCCGCCCTCCAAGGACGGTGGGGACACCATTTTCTACGACAGCTGTGTGGACAACATCAGCTCACCCTCCATCTTTGTCGTCTTCGACCGGCCTCAGATCTACCCGGAGTTCCTGCTCACGTACAAGAAGAAGGCTGCGGTCATGGACAACTCGTTGTCCAGGTTACTGGCCGCCATCGCCGCCGCACCGGTGGTGAAACCCACGCCTGTGGTAATACCCACGCCTGTGATGAAACCCATGCCGGCGGTGATACCCACGCGTGTGCCCAGAGCCACACCCGCGCAGCAGTTCCCCGGTGTTTTCTCGTACTTGTATGCCGTCCCGCCACCACAGCCCTACCGCCCCCCCCTGCCCACGCCTATGCCCAGGGCCACGCCCACACAGCTGTTCCCTGGTGCTTCCACGTTCCTGAAAAACGTCCCCCTGCCACATATCTACCACCCCCTCACAACAGCCCTATCCAGCCCCCCCCCGCCAATGCCTGTGCCCAGGGCCACGCCCACACAGCTGTTCCCTGGTGCTTCCACGTACCTGAAAAACGTCCCTCTGCCACATATCTACCACCCCCTCACAACGGCCCTACCCAGCCCCCCCTTCCCGCCTGCGAGCCACCGTCCCTCGCCATCGAGCTCCTGCCCTCAGACCCACCAGAGGTTCCAGGGCATGTCCAAGAGAATGCGAGAGAAGGTGTCGGCCATGGACGACTGGTCCAGTGTTCCGGGTGCCGCGCCGGAGGTGAAGCGCAAGCGCCTGTGACCAGAGCCACGCCCGCACAGCGGGTCCCTGGTGCTTCCACGTACTTGAAAAAAGTCCCTTTGCCACAGCCCTACCGTCCCCTCACAACAGCCCCACCCCCCTGCCTGCGAGCCACCGTCCCCAGCGATTCCCTGGCCCCTTCACATACTCTATAGCCGTTCCTCCGCCACAGCCCTACCGACCCCTAAAAACAGCCCCCTGCCCCCGACCTACCGTCCCAAGATCTACCCGGAGTTCGTGCTCACGTACAACAGAAAGTGAGAGAATGCGTCGTCCGTGGACGACTGGTACAGTGTCCCGGCCACCATGCCGGTGGTGAAGCCCACACTCCTGTGCCCAGAGCCACGCCCGTACAGTTGTTCCCCGGCACTTTCACGTACTTGAATGCCTTTCCTACAACAAAGCCCTACCACCGCCACCCCCCCCCCCCCCCCGCCTTCCAGATTCAGCCCGCTGCCCCCAACCTACCCTAGCGTGAAGCCGAAGCCAAAGGACTCGTGTGTGGTGAGCTAGGGTGGGGCAGGGCAGGGAGGGGGGCTAACACGGCGTGTCTGTTAGGACTTTGGATTGGATTGGGGCTTTTGGAAAGGAGGTGGTTCTGTAGAAGGGCTTTGGGGTCTGGACCCCGTTATCTGGAAAGCCTGAGGTATAATAAAAAAAATTGTGTTTGTTCAAACTATTATTATTATTCATTTTTTTATTATTATTTGTGTATTCCAAAATACACAAAGAAAATACTTTATGGTAACCGTGGGTTACATATATATATCTCACATGACACTCTGTAAAGTGTTGAAAAAATCTATTAACGGTAGAAAACTTGAAGAAAAATACTTGGATATAAACGTGCAAAGAACATAAATACAATATAAAGATGCTAAATACTCACAGCTCACTTCTCCTTGTTTATTTTCACTCCTGTCAAATTATTCAAAAACAACGTAGACTGTGACGCAACTGTGATGCAAAATGTCGACCTGCCAACATTCTTCTCTGTGGAAATGTGCAAATTTCCCGACTCGTCCTCTGAGGGGCGGGACTGGGTCGCCCCGCCCATTCTGCCGGCGATTTGAGTTCGCCATGCACAAGGGTCTTGAGAAGAGCAATACATTTCTTTCTGCTTCCGAAACGTTTTTTGCGGGAGCCAATCACCATGCTGGCTTTTTCCCCTTGGTGCACTATTGGCTGGTTTAACACGATGACAATAGGGAAGTGACACAAGCAGCCAATCAGTTGAACTAGGCCTGTTGATCACGCCTCTTGTGCTGAAGAAAATGACAGCAGCTTATAACCTGTCAAGAAAGATAGTAACACAAAAGGAAATAATGGGTTGTAAGACATTTAGAAACCAATAGACCAACAACTTACCTCTGAGTTGTGTTTGCAGCTGTGTGTATGGCCCTTTGTTGTGCCTTATATCTCTATTGTGTTACTACTTTTTATCTCTTAAGACAATAAAAAAATTATAATAGATGAACCGATAACAATTCATGATGCTGGTTATTACCCTTGTTTACATCATGTGTGTACCCTCAGCCATCCCGAACACCACTTCTATGGTTGGATGTCGACGCAACGACCACGCAGACGCTCTGACTCCGTCGTGAACCTTTTTTGGTCCTGAGTCAGATCCAGTGTTTTTACACGCAAGTAAAAACTTGTGTGTAAAAATGTCCTTCAATGTATTTTAATGGTTGCCATAACATAAGTTCAGAAATGTCTTGGATGCTGCATGCCAACTGGCATATTATTGACACCTGTTGTCATCTGTTGTTTTTGTCATCTTTTGTATTTATATCCACACATCGGCTTTGTAGCAGCAAGCGACTTGATTGGCTGCTGTTTGGAAGATTTCTGCTTCCCTCCTCGCCTCACAGACCCAGAGCTACGCCCCTTTATTTTTCCCTTTATTTTCCCAATTAGCCCATATCAATCAGTTAATTACTCCCTGCCCTGCCACACACTATTTAAGCCTCACCTGTGAACACACCCCTTTCCTTTGTTCAGAGACAACGAACACCTTGCGAGCTCTACCTTGAACTCCTTGTGTGCGCATACAAAGAATGTGAGTTGTGGTCAATGAATTTTGTTATATAACCTTATAAGACTTGTACGGTTTATTTAACTGAACTTGTGATAATGCATTGTGGAGCAGATTGTTGTTCATTTTGTTTGCTTCCCAGAAACCACACATATCCTTAGCCATACATCCTACATTAGCCACACACACATATCCTGCCTTAGCCACACATACCTTAGCCACATATACCTAAGCCACACAGACCTTAGCCACCAGTGTTGGGAATGTTACTTTAGAAAAGTAATTAGTTATAGTTACTCACTACTTGTTCCAAAAAGTAACTGAGTTAGTACCTGAATTACTCTATGATAAAAGTAACTAGTTACCAGGGAAAGTAACTATTTGCGTTACTGTAAAAAAAAAAAAAAAAAAAAAGCTATGTCAAAGAATTTGGATTTGGATTTTTTAAATGGTTGAACTGCCGATGCAAGGCCCTGATATACTTCCAACTGAATTTGCTTGGTTGTTAAGGCTGTGGAACATCTGCCGAATACTCCGGAAAATGCCAACTTTTCATCGGATTGCTCCGGACTCGCCATTTCTGCTGCTTAATCGAATCAGTTTGGTGTGTGCGGCACGCATGTCCTGGCTTGTGTGTACAAACACTGGATCCGATTGGCTACCATGAAACATGACTGTCTTAGCCAATCAAAATCGCTTATCTTGTTGTTAACCCAGCCAGTCTCCTCCCAGGCAGTTTGAGTGTGAAGCTAGGGGTGCGTTTGGATTACGCAGTTCAATTCAATTAATAGTAACGCACCGCATTTAACGTACACTAACGCTAACTGCGTTGTAACGACTGAAACTAATTAGTTAGATTACCCCGTTACCGAAAAAATAACTAAAGGCGTTCTTTTAAACAGCATTATTACAAACACTGTTAGCCACACATCCTACCTTAACACACAACCTACTTTAGCCCATACATTCTACCTCAGCCACACATATCCGACCTTAGCCACACATATCCTACCTTAGCACATATATCCTACCTTAGCCACACATATCCTACCTTAGCACATATATCCTACCTTAGCACACATATCCTACCTTACCTTAGCCCAAATATCCTACCTTAAAACTGGGGTGGTGGTCCCCCTGATCAAAAAGGGGGACCAGAAAGTGTGTTCCAATTATCGGGGTATCACACTTCTCAGCCTCCCTGGTAAAGTCTACTCCAAGGTGCTGGAAAGGAGGGTTCGGCCGATCGTCGAACCTCAGATTGAAGAGGAACAATGCTGTTTCCGCCCCGGACGTGGAACTACGGACCAGCTCTTCACTCCCGCAAGGATCCTGGAGGGGGCCTTGGAGTATGCCCATCCGGTCTATATGTATTTTGTGGATCTGGAGAAGGCATATGACCGAGTCCCCCGGGAGAAACTGTGGGAGGTGCTGCGGGAGTAAGGGGTAGGGGGGTCTCTCCTCAGGGCCATCAAATCTTTGTACTCCCAAAGCGAGAGCTGTGTCCGGGTTCTCGGCAGCCAGTCAGTCTCGTTCCCGGTGGGTGTTGGCCTCCGCCAGGGCTGCGCCTTGTCACCAATCCTGTTTGTGATATTCATGGACAGGATATTGAGGCGTAGTCGTGGTGGGGAGGGGTTGCAGTTCGGTGGTCTGAGGATCTCGTCACTGCTTTTTGCAGATGATGTGGTCCTGATGGCATCATCGGCCTGTGACCTTCAGCACTCACTGGATCAGATGGCAGCCGAGTGTGAAGCGGCTGGGATAAGGATCAGCACCTCTAAATCTGAGACCATGACTCTTAGCAAACCAGTGGTTTGCCTACTCCGGGTAGGAAATGAGTCCTTAGCCCAAGTGAAGGAGTTCAAGTACCTCAGGGTCTTGTTCGCGAGTGAGGGGACAATGGAGCGTGAGAATCGGAGCAGCGGGAGCGGTATTGCGTTCGCTTTGCCGCACCGTTGTGACGAAAAGAGAGCTGAGCCGCAAGGCAAAGCTCTAAATCCATCGGTCAATCTTCGTTCCTATCCTCACCTATGGTCATGAGGGATGGGTGATGACCGAAAGGACAAGATCACGGGTACAAGCGGCCGAGATGAGTTTTCTCAGGAGGGTGGCTGGCTTCTCCCTTAGGGATAGGGTGAGAAGTTCAGTCATCCGTGAGGAGCTCGGATCAGAGCCGCGGCTACTTTGCTTAGAAAGGAGTCAGTTGAGGTGGTTCGGGCATCTGGTAAGGATGCCCACTGGGCGCCTCCCTTGGGAGGTGTTCCAGGCATGACCAGTGGGGAGGAGACCTCGGGGAAGACCCAGGACTAGGTGGAGAGATTATATCTCAACACTGGCCTGGGAACGCCTCGGGATCCCCCCGTCAGAGCTGGTCAATGTGGCTCGGGAAAGGGAAGTCTGGGGCCCCCTGCTTGAGCTGCTGCCCCCGCGACCCGACCCCGGATAAGCGGATGACGATGAGAGGAGATGAGATTAATACTGGTGGAAGCGAGCAATAATCTTTCAATGCACTTCAACCTGCATTGCCACGAAAACGTTTGATTACCAAAATCATAAAACAACCCAAAGCAAGAGCAGACAATAGGCTGCACTTTCAACTGATGAGGCCTTGGTTATTAAAGTAAAGGATAAATAAAGTGTACGGTTGGCTAATATTGCAACAGCAGGCTATTGATCTGAAGCAAGCTAATATTAAATGAATACTAGGCCAATATTATTCTACATGATGCATAATAACTTAAGGCATATAGGCTAGCTAGTGAGCCCAAGACGTCATGACATTACAAAATGGGGGGGGGGACATCAGGACTTCTCATAGGGCCCAGAAATTGGTGCTACGCCCCTAGCAGTTCTATGTTAACCGCAGAGAAGAAGGTAACCTGTATGCTTAAGTTTAGGATAACTCAATGATTAGGATCACATCATAATTTTCCACAACACACATCTCTGACAGTGTTGCCAGATTGGGCCAGATTTCTCGCCGTTGGCCGTGTGCACTCTCTCTTTCCGGGGCTACTTCGTGACGTGAGGTGGTGTAACCAAAGTCCCCCCATGCATTTCAATGGGTGATTTTTTCAGTGATGTGTCTCCTCCTTCTATAGTGTCTCTGGTGTAACTTCGCTGGTGGCCTTGGTCATCACAGATCACAGGGTTCTTCTGTATGTATGTATGTGTTTAGTAAATGGGCCAAGACAATTTCCTTACTAATAATCAAGACTACATTTGGCACAGAAACAATGCAGACTAAAAAACGATTTGATTTTTCAATAAATGTATATATATTTTAAAAATACATTTACAGTTACAAAAGCTATCACAGCTTGTTCCTTCAGGATGATACACACTACAGAAAATAAATGATGTTTTTAACCCTGCAAAACAACCTGTATTTTAAGGTAATTAAACGCAATCATGACATTGGTCGTAGCGTAGTTGGTTCGTGTGTAGTTGCTTTCCCTCTGCTGGCCACAGGTCGGTACAGACATTTAAAATGTTATACACTGCTCAAAAAAATAAAGGGAACACTAAAATAACACATCCTTGATCTGAATGAATGAAATATTTTTTTTAAATACTTTGTTCTTTACATAGTTGAATGTGCTGACAACAAAATCACACAAAAAATATGAATGGAAATCAAATTCATTAACCCATGGAGGTCTGGATTTGGAGTCACACTCAAAATTAAAGTGGAAAAACACACTACAGACTGATCCAACTTTGTAATGTCCTTAAAACAAGTCAAAATGAGGCTCAGTAGTGTATGTGGCCTCCACGCGCCCGTATGACCTCCCTACAACGCCTGGGCATGCTCCTGATGAGGTGGCGGATGGTCTCCTGAGGGCTCTCCTCCCAGACCTGGACTAAAGCATCTGCCAACTCCTGGACAGTCTGTAGTGCGATGTGGTGTTGGCGGATGGAGCGAGACATGATGTCCCAGATGTGCTCAATTGGATTCAGGTCTGGGGAACGGGCGGGCCAGTCCATAGCATCAATGCCTTCGTCCTGCAGGAACTGCCGACACACTCCAGCCACATGAGGTCTAGCATTGTCTTGCATTAGGAGGAAACCAGGGCCGACCGCACCAGCATATGGTCTCACAAGGGGTCTGAGGATCTCATCTCGGTACCTAATGGCAGTCAGGCTACCTCTGGCGAGCACATGGAGGGCTGTGCGACCCTCCAAAGAAATGCCACCCCACACCATTACTGACCCACCGCCAAACCGGTCATGCTGGAGGATGTTGCAGGCAGCAGAACATTCTCCACGGCGTCTCCAGACTCTGTCACGTCTGTCACATGTGCTCAGTGTGAACCTGCTTTCATCTGTGAAGAGCACAGGGCGCCAGTGGCGAATTTGCCAATCTTGGTGTTCTCTGGCAAATGCCAAACATCCTGCAAGGTGTTGGGCTGGAAGCACAACCCTCACCTGTGGATGTCGGGCCCTAATACCACCCTCATGGAGTCTGTTTCTGACCATTTGAGCAGACACATGCACATTTGTGGCCTGCTGGAGGTCATTTTGCAGGGCTCTGGCAATGCTCCTCCTGTTCCTCCTTGCACAAAGGTGGAGGTAGCGGTCCTGCTGCTGGGTTGTTGCCCTCCTACGGCCTCCTCCGCGTCTTCTGATGTACTGGCCTGTCTCCTGGTAGCGCCTCCATGCTCTGGACACTAGGCAGACACAGCAAACCTTCTTGCAACAGCTCGTATTGATGTGCCATCCTGGATGAGCTGCACTATCTGAGCCACTTGTGTGGGTTGTAGACTCTGTCTCATGCTTACCACTAGAGTGAAAGGCACCGCCCAGCATTCAAAAGTGACCAAAACATCAGCCAGAAAGCATAGGAACTGAGAAGTGGTCTGTGGTCACCACCTGCAGAATCACTCCTTTATTGGGGGTGTCTTGCTAATTGCCTATCATTTCCACTTGTTGTCTATTCCAGTTGCACAACAGCATGTGAAATTGATTGTAAATCAGTGTTGCTTCCTAAGTGTACAGTTTGATTTCACAGAAGTGTGATTGACTTAGAGTACCATTGTGTTGTTTAAGTGTTCCCTTTATTTTTTTGAGCAGTGTATTTACACTCGTGATGACGTCCTATCGCTGACGTGTGGACAGACTGGATTCGTCGTGAATCTTTCATCAACGCCAGCTGTGGTTTCCATGGATTTGAAAAATTATTCAACTGTGCAATGAAACTCATATGCACAGAGCAACTCAAATATCATCTCCCACGGTTACCATAAAGCATTTTTCTCTGTGTATATTGCATAATTGTAGAGTACATCAATACATTTTCTTATTAGTATACCTCCGGCTTTTCAGAATATACCTCATGTTGAAGGACGAGTCGAGACCCAAAGCCCTTCTACAGAACCACCGCTCCTTCACGACCCAAAGGTAGATCTAAAACCAAAACAGATTCCCAAAGTCCTCCGTGTCTCCATGACTCTGAGCCCTGCGCCCCAATCCAACACCCTAACAGACACCACCTTATTAGCACCGCCTCCCTGCCCCGCCCCGCCCTAGCTCACCACACACTTCTTCGGGCTAGGGGAGGTCGGGGGTGTGCCTGGAAGGGTCGAGGCGCTGTGTCTGGAAGGCCGGGGGACGTAGAACTGTGAAGTGGGATTCTCATAGGCCGAGGTGTTCACCGGCATGGCTGTCAATCTGCGGAAGGACGTGGTCCTAGGCACAGGCGTGGCACTGGGCACGGGCGTGGCCATAAGATAGAGCGAGAGCCTGGACCGGGACGCGGCCTTGGGCACATAGGTGGCACTTGGCAGGGGCGTGGCACTGGGCACGGGCATGGCACTGGGCACGGGCGTGGCACTGGGCACGGGCGTGGCACTGGGCAAGAGCATGGCCCTGGGCACGGCCCTTGGCACGGGCGTGGCACTGGGCACGGGCGTGGCCCTGGACACGGGCGTGGCACTGGGCAACAGCGTGGACCTGCGCGGGAACATGGCACTTGGCACGGGCGTGGCACTGGGCACGGGCGTGGCACTGGGCATGGGCGTGGCACTGGGCACGGGCGTGGCTCTTGCCAGGGGCGTGGCACTGGGCACGGGCGTGGCACTGGTCAAGAGCGTGGCCATGGGCACGGACGTGGCCCTTGGCACAGGCGTGGCACTGGGCGCAGGCGTGGCACTGGACAAGAAACTGGGCACGCGCATGGTGCTTGGCACGGCTGTGGGCTTCACCACCGGCGCAGCGGCCAGTACCCCTGACAACCAGTCGTCTGAAAACGGTGCCTTCTCTCGCCTTTCCTTGTACGTGAGCAGGAACTCCGGGTAGATCTGAGGCCGCTCGAATACGACAAAGATGGAGGGCGAGAGGATGTGGTTGACGCAGCTGTCGTAGAAGAGGATGTCCCCCCCGTCCTTGGAGGGCGGGCGCACGTAGCCGGCCACGCCCCGGGTGTGGTGGCCCACTAGCACCCGGGACACAAACATGGAGCGGACCGTCGCGGTGTTCCCGGTGTAGTTGTGGGAGTAGCTGGCGTCCCGGGCAAAATAACTGCCTGGGGATGGGGAGATAGGAGTAGAGGAGGGGAGAGGAGGAGACAGAGGAGATGAGACAGAGGAGAGGAGGGGAGAGGGGGAGACAGAGGAGAGGAGGGGAGAGGGGGAGACAGAGGAGAGGAGGGGAGAGGGGGAGACAGAGGAGAGGAGGGAAGAGAGGGGGAGACAGAGGAGAGGAGGGGAGAGGGGGAGACAGAGGAGAGGAGGGGAGAGGGGGAGACAGAGGAGATAAGACAGAGGAGAGAAGAGAGGACAAGGGGGAAGTGTGACAAGATAAGAAGAGAAGAAATATGAAGTGTTGCTTTAACTCCAGCTTGTGCTTGTGTTTTGAAACATAGACCCTGAATCCATCGAAAACACACAGAAAATACCTCTAATACATCCTACCCAAAAAGGTTCAACCCTTTTCAAGTATATCGTCACATCTAAACTTTGTTTGGTCAGCCTTTGGCTATCCAAGCCAATCGAACACATACCAGTTGTTAAAGTGGCAGTCTGTAGGATTTAGTGCCATCTAGAGGTGAGAATGCATATTGCAACCAACCAAATATCGCCCCTGCCTCACCTTTCCCTTTCCACGACGTAGGACAGGTATGGCGGTGGTACTGACCTTTGAGGTGCCAGTAGGTATCGACTAGCTTTAGGTCATAGTTTGACAGCTTAAGTATGACAGTGATTGATTTAACATTTGAAACTAGTCCTTCTAGAGCAAGGGTCACGAACACAGACCATATGAGGCGCCCGCAGGCCCGTTCTAAAAAAATAGCACAACTCATTCTTGAACAACTCTTTCCCAACTTTTTTAAGTCATTGTTGATAATTATTGTGAGAAATCATTAACATGATCAGTGTCTTCACATAGATGAGTATCATTAATCATTAATAGTAATATATAACTAAAGGTAAAATGAGCAAATTTGTTATTTCAGAAGAGTGTATCAAACTGGGTGCCCTTCGTACGATTCTGTACCAATGAAGTAGCTCTCAGGTTCAAAAAGGTTGGTAACCCCTGTTCAAGAGCCATTTGTCCATTCTAGGCAACTGTAGAAACATGGCTGCCTCCCTGGCATTGGACGCCCTCTGTAGACATTAAAGGTTCATTGTAAATCAATAACACACAATTGGGATATTTTTTTATGGGCTGTATGATAACTCCAACACGCTTTTTTATACACAATCCCTGCCACGACTGTTGCTGCATGCCACTTATCGTACACACTGCACCTTTAAGCCCTGCAGCGCTGTCGTAGCGGTTAGCTCACCGTTGCCATAGGCGGTCCCGTGGGTTCCGCAGATCCTCCAGTCAAAGTTCGAGCAGCAGATGGCGTCGATGAACTTGGAGTCTGTGCCGTGGAACAGCTTCTTCTCGGCCACGCAACGGCCCCCGTTCTTCGTCTTCATTTGTTCCCTTTGCCTTTTATAAAACAGGATTTAAAAAATATTGTTAATTTTTCAGTTGATTGTTTGTTGTAAACGCTATCGTTGAGTCGAAACACCGCACAGTTCCGCACCGTCCGAGTCGAACACCGTACTTAAAATGACAGACGCGGGAGAAGTCAACCACTGTATGGTGTTGGACTCAAAACGATAATGCTTATAATGCTAAAAATGAATAGTGTTTAATGCTTATGATAAAAAAAATCGTGTTTTTAAACACTGTCATTTTTTTTTATTTAAAAGGGTTAGGGGTTTAAATGACAGTTGACCATCATAAGCGTTATCTCTTTGAGTCGAACAGCGTGCTGTGTTCGATTTCCCTGGTGTCGGCCATTTTTCTTCTTTTCCGACCAACCGACGTACAACTGAAATTGGTCCCAGAGACTCTTGTTCTGAATCCTCTCGATCTTCACGATGTCAAAGGCGGTCATCGTCTGACGAAACAGCGTCTCCACCTCCTTGTATTCTTCGGACGAATCTTGCAGCAGTACTTTCTACCAGAGACGGAGGAGAACGGTCTTAATTTACCTTTGAGAACAGTTAAGACAACCCAAAGGTGTATATCATGAGACTCGTGTTTTTAATTACTTTTTAAATACATCCTAAATTTGTTTATCATCAGGATGTCATCACCATCGACATTGGATAATACTGAGAAATAAAAGAGTTAACATCTTTCTTATAATGTTTCTATTAACAGATGTAGGTACTTTATGATCTCAAACTAAAAATGAATGACGCAACATGTGGTAGCTTATAACTCTCCTAATAAATTATCGTTACCTTGTGTCCAGTCTCAGGAACCTGGGTCCTGTCCCAGTGTCTTGGTACAGATAGGAAATTGGTTGGACCATTTGAAGGCCTTCTCCTGAAATAGAAAAACAATAACAACTTCACTTGCAGCGTAATAGAATGGACCCATGTGTGGTTTATTAGGCAGCTATCCAAAGTGCCTGATGAAAGACTAGGGTTGTGTCTCACTGAAAGAGGAAGGTCAATATTAAGAAAGCGGTGTGACGGCAGACACGGCGATACAAAGTCACCAGTCAGTGGCGCTCTCTGAGGGCGTAGAATCGTCTGTACATGGACATTTTCATAAAGTAGGAATAGAACATTTCCCAAACCTTTCTGGTCATAAAGCAGTAAAAGTGATAGCGATAGCATTCATCAGGGTTAGGCCTGGGTATGGGTGTGCATGAAGGGGGCTGGTTCATGCTTTTCTTATATTGTGTATAAGTGGTTCTCAAATGGGGGTAAGCGTACCCCTAGGGGTACTTTGAGGTACCACAGGGGATACGAAGCAAATTAAAAAGTAAAGTTTATCTTTTTTTTTCCAACTTTCAATTCTGAAAGCCAGACAAAAGCAAATCGCAGAAACTGGAGAAGTGGTTGAAACGTGACCCTTTTAATGTTCATGGTTACACGGCCAAAGAGAACGCACATACATTATTCATGTTCCATTTTATTTTATTCTGCCCAAAATGTTTTGTGCAGGTGAAGGGGGTACTCCTCCCGCTGAAAATATAACTTAGGGCCCCCCCCCTCCCGCAATTGTGCCACTGGCCTGTACTCACACTCGGCATTCTCAAATGGGCTTGAGCACTGTTCCCTCTTCTACATACGGTTGCGTATTAGCATCTATACCGTGGCTGGAGCACACCTCTCTGAAGTGTACTGAGGCCACGGAATTGAACTGTACCTGAGTACGGACGGCGTACTCACAGCCAAACGATCTAGACTTTAGGGGACAAACGTACTCGGGCACGGTACAGATGGTATATTGTGAGTGCGCCCTTAGAGGGGTTACACTGGTTGAAAAAGTTTGAGAGCCCTTTGTGTAGTGGGACCAAGACGTTTGAAAGCAATCAGAGAGGCAGTCCGTCCTCCAGGTGGAACTCACCTTGTCCTGATGTCCTGCACATCGGTGGAGGACAGGAAGCGAGGCCGTCGCCTCACCTGCCTCTTGGTGCCATATCTGTTATTAGTCTGGTTCTTGTCTGCAAAATGCAGAGGAATACAAATCTTATGATGCTACATTTCCACGTAGTCATCCAGCAGCCTGAAGCGACTCACAGAGAGTTCTCATGACCGATCATTAATAGAGCGAAGGCAGAGTTTGCTGCTTGTTCAAGGGTTGGCTTAGATCAGGAGGTAGGGTGGGTTGGCTGGTAACCGGAAGGTTGCTAGTTCGATCCCTGGCTCCTCCTAGGTTTTGAGGTGTCCCTGTCCCTGAGCAAGACGCCTCACCCTAACCTCTCCTGACGAGTGTATGACAAACGTTTGACAAACAATACCAGGTCATGGGGTGTAAACCGATGGGTGGGTCGGGGGTTGGAGGGTAGTAAGGGTGGCCTCACCCTGGAGGCTGAGTGTGTAGGCCTGGGCCCCTGCGCTGAACTCCACCACCTCCTGGGGGTTGTTCTGGAACTTCTGCTCCAGCTCTGTGCTGCTGTTAGGCTGGAGAGAGCGGGTGGGCGAATGAACACACACAAACACACACACACACACGCACACACGCACACACGCACACACATAAAAGGGAGTTTTTGTAAGAACAAAACGGAATAGTATTTGTTTTTTTCATAATTTATGGCATTTTTTGTACTGTGTACCTCCAATAATCTACCCTAACAGGTGCTATAAACTTAACGTTTAAACAAATTATTATTATTACGGATTATTACGTCTGCAGATGTGAGCCGAGTCAGGCCGGCGCCGCTTTGCGATGGTGCTGAACTCACCGGTGAATCGTACTGGTTCCAGTTCCCATTCTCGTCCTCCCAGTACCAGAGCCACTCGGTGGTGAGTAGGAAGGTGGGCTGGAGGACCGAGGAGACGGAGGAGAGACGCCTGACCTTCTGGAGTCCACGCGTCATGGTGTCAAAGCACACCGCCTCTACATCCACCGTGCTGCAGGAAACATCACACACCGTTTAGAGATCACAAGTGAAGAATAAAAACACAGCACAACATTTGTTGAATCAATTCAATAATTAAAATTGACCAGACATTGGGAATACAACAGGAGCAAACTGAAGTTTTAAACTGGGCTAAAAAGGAGGAGACTCATTGAAACGAAAAGGGTTTCAAACTGGGATAAAACAGTAGGCTCATTAAAACGAAAGAGGTTTCAAACCAGTATCAAACCAAGTAGTCAAATTTAAACCAAAGGGGTTTCAAACCAGTGTCAAACCAAGTAGTCAAATTTAAACCAAAGGGGTTTCAAACTGAGACGGTAAATACAGAAGGCTATTTTAAACAAAAAGGGTTTGAAACTGGTATTAAACCAAGTAGGCTCATTTAAACAAAATCTGTTTCAAACTTGGATTCAACTTCTCAGGCTCATTTAAAAAAAAAAAGAGTTTCAAACTGGGACGTTCCATACCTGTATGTTATTTTGGGGTTAGAGTAATCCTCTTCTATCTTCTCTGAGCTGTCCAGCAGCGTCCACTGATTGCCCTCCAGAACTTCCCAGCTGTAAGGCAGACTGCAATGAGCTCGGAAACACCTTTCTGAAGAAGACAGGGAGGAACAGGATTATCGGTGATTCATGCGGCTAACACAACAGGTAATCTCTGGTGCTCAGGTGGCAACAGGTTTTTTTGTGTACAATTGAGTTTTAAATAAGATCCTTTCGTTTGAACTCACCTATGGTGTGTTTACAGGTGCCTATTAGGGAGTACATGCAAATCTCGGTTTTATCTGAAAAACAAACAATGAACAACTATTTTCAGTTAAATGGACGAGCACTACAATGGAAGGTTTAAAATGGGTTTAAAACCAAGTTCTCCAGACATCGCACTTAAAACGTCATAATATATTTTATTTATGACACCGTGTTGTATTTCAAATAATATTTAGTCGTTCTTTTGAAACTCAGATATATCAATGGACTTTGGAATGTGCTGAAGCTGATTCACTCACTCACAAAAACATAGGGGAAAACAAATGTTAAAGGGGCCCTATTAGGACATTTTTTACTGTTTATTATTTAATTTGTTTGACCTCATAGAATTGATTAACCACAATAAAGGGTTGTCTAGCCCATTATTCTTTCTCCTACTTTTATGAAATTACTAAAACCCCTATGTGAAACACCCTGTTGCTTAGAATTTTGAGGCATTTGGAATCTTGTTGCTGACAGGGTGCTGACAGGGTGCTGACAGGGTGCTGACAGGGTGCTGACAGGGTGCTGACAGGGTTCTGATGTCAATTCAGGCACTCCGTCACTCTGTCTACTATGTCTTCGGTGCTACCTTACCAATTATATATTATATATATGTATATTTTATATGTAATATATATATATAATATATAAATAATATTATGTCTTTCTGTCCATCTACTTCTCTACTCAAACTCTGTTTTGCAATCTGATCCATTCCTCCCGACCACAGCATGTCCAGGAACGCAGCAAAAGTTGATTGATGACGCTCTCCCATTGACTCCCAGCAAAAGTACATGCTTACGTCACCATGTACCGGAAGTAAAAGAAAGCCGCGGAGAGAATCCCAACGAGCCGTTTCTAGGCAGCTCGGTAACAGTGATTTGCGGTAGTCATTTACTCCCCCTTGTGGGAATTTTATGGTATTGTAACTTTGCCAACCATTTATACACCCAAAAACATATGTAATGCGCAATAGGAGAAGGAAAAAACGGAAAAGCATAATAGGACCCCTTTAATATCAAATAAACGTTCCGGCTTTACCTCGAGGCGGTCTTCTCCTTCCACCAGCTCCACCTCCTGGAGCACCAGCTCTACCGATAGCAATAGCACCACGAGCACCACCAATAGCACCTCCAGCTCCACCAGCTCCACTGGCACGACCAGCACCACCACCACCACCAGCTCTACCAGCACCACCAGCCCCACCAGCCCCAGGGACCTGATTGGCCTGTCCGGCCTGCTTGGCCTTGTGCTCGATGCTACTCAGGACCTTCTTGTTGATGTACAGCGGCTTCATGGCCACCATGAGGTCGTTGGGGATGCGGCTCTTCTGCAGAACCTCCAACGGCTGCGGCTCGTAGAAGTCGTGGGCCCGCGAGCAGCAGCAGTGACGACGCAGGTACTGCTCACAGATGTGGATCCTTTTGCAGTCCTCCTGGCATCCGGCGTAGTTGTAGTCGAAGCACACCTTTGAGGGGGAGGAGAGGGGGTGTTTTTGATGATTGTCATTCAGGACAGGGATATTCGCTAGCGGAGAAATGGTGATCTACGTAGTTAAAAAAAATAATATATTATATAAGGACATTTCAAAAAATATATATATATTTTTAATTTGTATTCCAAAATAAAAAAATATTTAACTATTGGTAATGGTCGCTCAAGAAATTAAAGTTAAAGTGTATTTTCAGCGACAGAATCACATCAACGTCTATATGTTGCCTTCTGACAGTATGCAAATAAAAGAAAAAACGTACAGAGGGGAGCAGGTCAATGTCGTTCTGCAGCAGCAACACACATATCTCCTTCTTGTCCAGATCTTCCAAGCCGTGTGTTCTCAGAAGTTCGGCGTTGTGTTCGGAGTGGAGGTCGTGGGAGAAGGAACACTCGGCCCGCCTGTAGGGTGGGGGGGGGGGGGGGGGGGCGTCCGCAGAAAACAGTCAGGGAGTCGCACGCATTTGGAAAACATCGCATATACAAGGAACGCCTTGCACGAGATGATAGGAGTTCCCCTCACGAGCAGCCGGAGAATAACACAATTACAACTCACATGGACCTCTCACATAGAGCACCTTTAACTCCACTGGGCAGCGTGAACTGTAAAACACACTGTGTGTTATGGTTGTTTTGAATTACATAAATATATATATATATATAGAGAGAGAGAGAGAGAGAGAGAGAGAGAGAGAGAGAGAGAAGAGAGAGAGAGAGAGAGAAGAGAGAGAGAAGAGAGAGAGAGAGAGAGAGAGAGAGAGAAGAGAGAGAGAGAGAGAGAGGAGAGAGAGAGAGAGAGAGAGAGAGAGAGAGAGAGAGAGAGAGAGAGAGAGAGAGAGAGAGAGAGAGGAGAGAGAGAGAGAGAGAGAGAGAGAGAGAGAGAGAGAGAGAGAGAGAGAGATAGTAGCGATATGAAGTGCAGGTCAAGGTTGCTCACTCTACGGGAGTGTTTTAACGCTAATGATAAAACATAGATACATCATTAAAACAAGAGTAGGCCTACTTCGATAACCGAACAACACACGCCCAGCCAGGGCCTCCCCACGCCATTGGTGCGCCATGCATAATAGTAAATCGGCCCTCACCTTCTTCCAGGAACAAACTGGCACTCGCCGTACAGGTAGGTTTTACAGAGATGTAAACTGCTGCATCCAGGTCCATCGCACACCAGCCTTCTGCACAGTCGGAGAGCCGTCTTGGCGATCAGACGCTTATCTCCATTATAATGCGCGTTGGCGAACCGGTCTCGGTTGCTGATGATCTTGTTCACCGTCGAGGCGTCTCCGAACACACAGTTGGCCACCAGTTCATCCCTGTTTGTGGATCCGAGGTTCCCGCAGAGATATTTGAATATCGCCGATTCCATTTCAACGCCCCGTCGCCTATTCACTGGCCTCTCTCTCCCAAGTTGAACACAGCTTTGGAGTTTGGGCTTGGTGGATCGCGCTGATTCATGGCAGCATTCGGCATGAGTTCCGTTTTCTTATGATTGGAAAACGAAACCTATGTTTTCCTACCAACTTGCTATAAACGAGGGTAATAAACAGCACCGGACTACCTCGGGTTTCTAACCATTATTTTTTATAACAGGCTGTTTTAGATCATATTAATTAGGCCTAGTTATCGATTGATTGGTTCATATCTATTATTTTTCTTTGTTATCAATTGTAGTAGGCTAATACAATAAAGACATAAAGCACAACTAGGCTGTACAAACCCCTTTGCTAACACAACCCATAGGTAAGTTGTAGGTTTACTTGTTTATGAATATCTTACATCCCATCCCATTAGGCCTATTTCCTTTTGTGTTACTATTTTTACTTTCTTGCCGGGTAACAAATCTGCAGCCGACGCGTCTATGGGCGGTACAGCGCTCTGGCGCCCCCTGGTGGCGGAGACGCATCACGCCCTTCAGAGGACGAGTCGGGAAATGTGGGCCTCCGTGGGTGCAACGGTCAGCGATAATCTTGTCCCTGTCGCTTCCTCAGCTCCGTGGCTGAACAGACCCCGATGGGGCGATGAGATGGGGGTGGACACACACGCCATACTGGTCAGTGAGGTTCGGAGGAGAGTCCTTATAGGCTATGGAGAGTCTGTCTGGCCAGACCACGCCACCGACTAGCGGTTGCCATAGACACGTCCGTCTTCGCACGAAGCACACGAAGAGCATCTTTAAATAGGTGACTGTGGACGGAGGGAGGAGGGGGGAAGGGGGCTCGTTTTGATTTGCTGAAATTTTGCTTAAATTGCTTAAAGAACAAATCCGGTGTGAAATGGATGTGGGATATATGTTTGGTATGATCAGTGTTGGGGTAGTTACTAAAAAAAGTATTTAGTTACTTATTACTAGTTACTTCTGTAAATTGTAATGAGATTACTTAAAGGAGATATATTATGGTGTTTTCCCAACAAGTAAACATAGTAGGCCTATTTGAGTTCCAGGAAACATGTTTTTGAAGCTGTTTGCTGGAAATAGCTTTTAGGGAAAAAAAATATTGTCTACCACTATTCCCCTCTGTTTCAGTCCCTTCAGAATGCGCTGTTTCTGGTGTCTGTAGCATTGATGCAAATGAGCTGCTGCCCATTGACCAATGAGCTGTCAGACTGAACCACAGCATGGAGGAGAAGGGATTTTTGCCGTTTGCTGACTCCTGGAGCTCTTTATCTATATAATATAATATAACATAATATTAGATACGGGTATTTATATAATATATTGAATATCACGGCCAAAAGCTATGTGCTCCTCGGATGATATTATGAATAATAAAGACTGTCCGAAGTCTCTGGTACTTCCACAAGTGAAGACTCGTAGTGGGGGATACCTCGGCCATGGTTGAGAAGAATTGGGGGGAAGGAACTTTGGCATAGACTCTCTGAAGTCCATGAACCGCGGCATGGAGGAGGAAGGGATTGTACTCCGGGAGCTGAGCTGCCGGACTGCCTCCGAGCTCCCCGCGCCGAGGCTGCCCGGCTGCCCGGCTGCTGTTGAAGCCATCCGGCCGCAGTCCGGCAGCTCCGGCGTTGTACTCCGGGAGTTGAACTGGCGCCGAAGCTAGGTGGCAGCTCCAGTGGACTAGCACCTCGGGCGGACGAGCTGCTCTGGCTGGGGTAGCTCGGCGGCAGTCCGGCAGCTCAGCTCCGAGAGTACAATCCCTTTCTACTCCATGTCTCCTCCTCCCGACTTCCCTTCGGCGGTAGCTCCGGCGGGGTGAGCTCGGCGCCAGAGAAAGGGATTGTACTCCCGGATCTTAGCTGCAGGGCTAGCGCCGATTTCCCCCGCCGGAGCTGCTCGTCCGCTGGTCCACACAATCTGCTCTGATTGGAGGGGAGTGGGGAAGTGGGAGGTAATATTCAAATGTGCCCCCTTCCTACGTAGGAGGGGGCGCCGAAACTGACTCGCTCGTTTGGTATGGAGGCGTGCTGCTTCCAGAAATGCGTATTCCACTCAAAAAATCATGTACAGACTTTTTTCAAAGTTTGTATGCGTGTGGGAGCACCATGTACCCACAACAACACCCCAAATCCCAGGAAAAGTGCTGTTTTCATAATATGTCCCCTTTAACTAGTTACTGCATTTGAAAAGTAACTTCACTACTTATTACTTTACTTTCCCGTTTCTTAATTTACTGTAGATACATGGACAAACATCATAGCCCTATCATCACATAGTGTTAATTGTATAAATCTATACAAAATAGCATATTAAACCATATGAAAGGCAAAGCAAGGCAACTTTATTTATATAGCACTTTTCATACACAAGGCAGACTCAAAGTGCTTCACATATAAACATCGTCATACAATCAAATTAATTAATAGAAAAGATGAAAGAACGATATCACTGTCTGCACAAATAAATGCCTCACTGTACAATCCACAAACAACAGGATAAAGTAGGCTATGGTGAGGTCAATCAGTATACCAACACACAAGTTTCAAAACACAGGCTTTGGGAAACGAGAACAAAAATTAAGTGGTCAATGAAAAATATAAAAAGGTCACTCTACCTATACAATTAAAACAGAAATGCACTTAAGCTGCGGTGACACATTCTGTTACTTTATGTGGTCCAAGGCTGAATGAACCTGATCTATTTCGCAAGCTATGACAATGTAAGTGTGTCTTCCTCTCACCCTCTTGCAGGCAAGAGCAGCCTTCTCAAGTTTTAAAGTAATGCTGTCTATCCAGTGCACCGTCATTCCTAAGTAACTTTTGTTGTTGGCGGACCACATGTCCGCGGTGGTGGACACATGATCCAGGGAGGACTCGAAAATTATTTTGAACTTCGATTCCATGTTGGAATAACACTTGTTCAGGTAATGGGAAAATGTCTTCCTGTCGGATGTTGGCTTGCGAGTAGCGGGTATTTTATCTAGTATTTTTCTAAATCTGGGCGATTCAATAGTCGACAGGGGAAGCATGTTTTCTACAATGAACCCTGCAACCAGCCGGTCTTTCTGTGTCACCTGCTTCTGCGCTATTTTATTTCGTTACCCAAAAAAGTAATATTGTTACCCCATACACAGGGTATGATAACGAGTTGGAATGTTCGTTTTGGGGCAAAAAAGCGCATATAGATGCATTTTTCAGTTGGCTGTTTTTAGGAGATTCTATCAAAACGCTATAAACTTAGCGTTTTGTAGTATAATAAGGATAATAAGGATCTTTACATATAGGCTACTGATGGTGTATAAAATGTCCTTTTTAATAAACAATCTGTACACTTACAAAGTTACCAATGCTTCATTTTATATGTAAGGATCCTTATTATACTACTAAAGAAATGTCAGGCTACTTCTAGCCTTTAAGTGGTTTAAACAGCGATTTAGTTTTTACCATAACGTCATGCCCATATCGTTCCAAGTTTATAGCGTTTTGATAGAATCGGCTAAAAACAGCCAACTGAAGAATGGGTCTATATGCACCTTTTTTGCTCAAAAACAAACATTCCAACTCGTTATAATACCAAACATGTCCCAAATCAATTTTACACCGGATTTGTCCTTTAACTGGAATTGTAACGAATAGGGAAGTAATTCAAATGACGGAGGACAAAAATTCAGTGCAAAGACATTGATGGCGGGATTCTTTCAACACTATTGTAACGTGAACTATCCTCTGCAGAAAGGCGTTGGATGTTGACCAGGAACTTCCCTGTGCTGGGAGATTGAGTTACAGTGGGAATCTGACACCCTGCACACTCCCACACGCACGCACGGGGGTAATACCCAACCTAGAATAGCCCCTTCTCACAGAGGACAAACACAAGTCACTTAAGCAGAGTAGAGCTACTATAGGGGTCTGCAACTCTTGTGTACCCAGGCACTGATACTAGACTTGTGATCGCTTGTTGAGGAAAGTTATTCCCGAAATTTGGGGAATACTAAGACTATGATGGCTATGATCTCTGTGGAAAGGGTCTGTGTTGGTGTTGTAGTCTCTTCCACTGTCTGTCACGGTGTCAAGCACAGTTCTGTCCGAGGTTTGTTGTGACAGCATCGTTTGGCCAGCCTCTGGACTAGAACCCTGCCTGGACGCAGTTTCATCACCCATCGGTCCCCATATACACACACAGACACAAACACAAAAACGCGCACGCACGCACACACACGCACACACACACACACACACACACACATAAACACTCACTCACTCACTCACTCACTCACTCACTCACTCACTCACTCACTCACTCACTCACTCACTCACTCACTCACTCACTCACTCACTCACTCACACACAGCAGTGCAGGTTGTATGGTCGGAGCTTCACACTAATCCGAGGGATGGTGTATCAGGCTCTGGTGTGAATGGAGCTGAGACCGACACACCTGATTGGCTGGCCTCCCCAGGGGGAAGACAAGATGATGCACTTTGTTCTTCCTGGATCAATAATTAGGGCAGAAAGGATGTTAGAAAATAAAAAAATATGCCCTTACAATAAGAATAACAAAATACAGCAAATATACAACTCTAACAATACAATACACAACAATAAGATATACAATAAAAGCGGTGGTAATGTAAACGCAGAATAAAAAATTCAGACATTATTTGGTGCTTCATCCTGTCTGGACAGGAAGTAGTTGTGACTGACAGGAGGACTCTAGGGTCAGCCTCCAGGGGGTCTGTGCTTTACTGGGACCTGGTGGTCTGCTTGTGTTTCTGCAGTAAAAAAATGTTGCACCTTTTATTTCCACTGCAGCTATTAAAGTTGTTTTCAATTATTTAAAATGAAGAGCATCTGAAGAAAATTAAATGATTACTAGACAAAGAATATAATGATAGATCTTGCAATCTATCCATCTAGCTATCTATGATTTATATATATCAATCTTTCTTTCTATGATGTATACAGTATATATTAATCTTTCTAGCTATCTATCTTCGATACATATATCAATCTTTCTATCTATGATATATATCAAATCGTTCTTTCTACCCATCAATGATATATGCTGTCATCAATCTTTCTATATGATATGCAGTACATCTCTCTCTCTCTCTCTCTCTCTCTCTCTCTCTCTCTCTCTCTCTCTCTCTCTCTCTCTCTCTACTCTCTATCTCTCTATCATCTACCTCTCCTCTCTCTCTCTCTCTCTCTCTCTCTCTCTCTCTCTCTCTCTCTCTCTCTCTCTCTCTCTATATATATATATATATAAGGTATATATCTACCCATCGTCTAACAAGAGTGCATATTCAACACAGTGTGTGAAACAGATTTCTCTGTTCGGCAACAACAACCCATCAGGGTGACATTAAAAGGCGCTCACAGTACCCCCGGCGGCCGCAGAGGTCGCTGTTGCGCCGTACGACCCGCTGCACAGCAGCGCTGCTGCCGTGCAACACGATCAGCGGTTTCCTGCTTCGGGTTTCCCTTTAAGGGGGCAAGGCTCGATGCTGGGAACTCACGTCATTTCGCCGTTTACACATCCAAATCAATGAGCTCGGCGAGATGTCCGTCGTTCACTCCGATCTTCCAGGAAGGGATTAACCAGCGCGCTGCCGAGATGTAGGGCCGACAAACACGGCGACCAACGCAGGGAAACAAAAGAAGTTTGTGCAAGATCGGGTGATGGTGAAGTAGAGATAACTTTTATTCCGAGGTGAAGCGGACCCACAGCCCGCTGTTGAGCCGGGGGTCGGCGGGCCAGGGGGGTTGTTTTTTTTTTCGGATAAGACGGGAAAGCGTAAAAACCCGAAGTGGAGGAGCACAACTTCACGGGAGATGATGTCCGAATCCTCCTCGATCACGACCAAGGTAGTGCGTTTGAATCCGATCGTCCGATGTGTGTTTTGAAGCAGAGACCCGTCCAGACCACTTGACTCCATGGATTGATCACATATGTTGTTTGTCATCTGTTGCTCGGGCTCGTTTCGGACTCGTTTCGCTGCGGGGTGAAGGCTGGTGAATCCCCCGCTGTGCGGCTTCACGTCGCCCACACGGTGGACATGATCTGGTCACGATCACTGAGATCACCCACACCAGCAGGATAGATGTCTCCCGGGGATAGATCATCTGAGACGGGGTTGTGGCGTTGTCCTCCAAAGGAAACTAAAGAAAACGATTGTAAAAGCCTGCTTTTTGAATTAACACGGAGAATGAAATCATGACCCGCGGTGGTGTGCGTTTAAAACCAAGGAGCAAATGTGATGATTGTGCAAATCAACATTAGTTATTGATGTGGCGGACTTTTTATGGAGGCGTTTGGGAAAGGTTTTTAGCGTTATTGATTTGGATCCACACAACATGTACGATCACAGGGTTTTTGTTTTGTATTGTTGCATGGTGGGTCACTTTACCCATGCAACATTTATTCCAAATCGTCTGCTGAAATCCCTTCTTCTACGTCATCTTATAAACATTGATGACACTTTCAAATTTAAAGTGCCCCAAGTTTGGCTAGGCATTGGAAGACAATTGTGTTGTCAAATTCAACATGGCACTTTCTCTTCTGAAGTGAAAGTGAGATATAGGAACCAGTTCGTTCCTGTAGTGTGTGAACGACTGGTTTTGAACCGCAGAAAATTAAAATTCAGATGATGCCCGAAATAAAGTAGATTAATCACTGATTATTATGTGAGTGATTTCAAATGAACGTCACGTGTGTGTGTGTGTGTGTGTGTGTGTGTGTGTGTGTGTGTGTGTGTGTGTGTGTGTGTGTGTGTGTGTGTGTGTGTGGGGGGGGGTCACAATACGGCATGACCTGAACTGAGTGGAGTTAGACATCTTCTATCAAACAGCTCTATGCACAGTGTGTGTATAGAGCTGTTGTGACCAGACACATCACACACACACACAACACACACACACACACACACACACACACACACCACACACAACACACACACACACACACTCTGTCAATACTTACATCCCAGAGTACGGCAGTAAAGCCTTACTTGTACTCATACTATCATGACAAGCAGATGCTTAATCAAAGTGACCTGCAGTGCACTGAGACACATGTCAGAGAAAACCAGTATCTTCTCAAGAACGTCTACTCCTTAAACTACCGACACGGTGATCGAAGCCAGAACCAGAACCCAGAACCTTTCCACCACCCTGATGATGATTTACAATAAGGGGATTTTGCAGATGCCTTTATCCAAGGCGACTTATAACCATTCATTAACACATTCACACACCGACGGTGGAGTCAACCACGCAGGGCGACAGCCAGCTGGTCAGGACCAGTCAGGGTGAGGGGCCTTGCTCAGGGACCCCTCGACACTCGCTTGGAGCTTGGAGAAGCCTGGAATCGAACTAGCAACCTTCTGGTTACCCGCCAACCCGCTCTTCCTCTTGAGCTACCGTCGCCCCCTTTCCACCGTCCTGCCCTCATGACGACGATGACGATGATGATGAGGAAGATGGTGTGTATGTGTGTGTGTGTGTGTGTGTGGTGGATCCTAGTGAGGCATGCCCCGTGTCCCCTGTGTGTGTCCGCAGCAGGAGAGAAGCTCTTTCAGTCCGTCAGCCAGCCCCCAGCCCAACTCCACCTCCTCCCCCGTCCATGCCCCCGCCGCCCGGCCCACCGGCCGCATGGAGGAGGACCCCGCCCGGCTGCCCTCCCACCTGCGTGAGTCCAGCGCACCTGCACCGCCCACACATACACACACACACGCCGCCCACACATACACACACGCGCGCACGCACAAACGCGCGCATGGATGTACATGCAAGCGCACACATGTAGCTGCGAACACACACACACGCGCGTACCCGCGCATACCGAGGTTGAAACACCCGCACACAATTGCTGACACACACTTGCATGCTGACACACACACGCTTGTACACGACGACGACAAATGTGTAAACACACACATGCACGTACGCAGACACACACACGTCCATGCTAACACACACACACACACACACTCACACACCTGCTGATACACACGAGCACACACCCAGTCCAGTGCCGAGAGCCAGTCCCTGGGTCCATGCGTGGATCGGTGTGTTTCAAGGAGAGAAGGAGTAACGGTTGGTTTCGTGTTGTTCAGAATGACGTCGGTAATCCCTAAACTCTGCAGGCACTAAAAATAAAACCTTGATGAGAACCAATGGGGGGACGGAACACACACACACACACACACACACACACACACACACACACACACACACACACACACACACACACACACACACACACACACACACACACACACACACATGGTTGAATATTAACACAACGCGGGCAGTGGACTAGTCATGCGTTCCCTCTGGACTGTGGAGGTGTTCAACCATATCTTGGGGTCGTTGACGCTGGCCTGTGTTTGTACAGTAGTTCAGCTCCTCCACGGCTGGCCCACGGTCACTGGACCCGGGCCCTATCGCCGCAGTAAAGGGGCGTCACGACGCAACGACCGCCTCCATTTTGTTAGCTTTTTTTATTGGCAGTCAGCTTTATTTTTGTCATTGTTTAGTAATTAACTATACATTTTTTTGTTTGTTTATGGGCTGGCATTGTCTTGTTTGAAACTTGAAAAGGTGGCAAAATAACACTATTACGGTATATTTTGAGTCCTCAAAATGTGCCGGGTATTTGCAACTCCAAATCCCATGATGCATTCTGATGCACGCCAATGGAAGCCCTACAGGCCAAATCCAGAAAAATGGATACCAACAGTGGGAGGTCCCAGCGGGAGCATAATGTGCATTGAGAGAGAGGTAGAGGCAGAGGTAGAGAGGCGTAGAGATAGAGAGCACGGGCCTTACATCCCACAGCTGTCTGTGTGTTATTAAGGTGTGGTTTTGCCCAGGTAAATATACACCTGTGTCTGCTACCTCTACCGGAGGGGCTGTTGTTAGCATGAACCAAAGAAAGGAGAAAGTTAAGCCGGGCGGACCGTCGGTTGAAAAGTCAACACTCCCCGGGCCCGACTTTGAAGAGTCAAGCTACTGACTCCCGCCTGCGCGGGGCTTCGCGCGGCCCTCGACTGGTTATTGCCTCCGCCCATCCCCTAGGCCAATCAGAGGGCAGGCGTGGCTGGCTCCGAGCCAAGACGGGGTCTGTCGTGTTTACCGAGGACCTTGGCTCTGCTTTATCAATGGAGCTATCAATATTTAACCCGCCATCCGCGCTGCTGTCAGTGCTGCAACCCGCCGCCGGCCCCCGTAAGCGCTCGACCCGAGTTCCGAGTTCTGCGACGTCTGCGCCGTGGCCATGTGGTCAGTGCACAGGAAACACCCCCCCCCACAACCCCACCCGCCCAACCCCCCCACTGGCCGGCTCCTCTGTGTTCTACTTCCTCATTTGTATTGTAACTGAAAAAAGGAAGAGGTCTCAACAGGTCTGCGTTTCTGTTTGTGTCCCTGCCAAGTTCCCTGACTGACGGCCTCCCGTCTCTCTCTCTCTCTCTCTCTCTCTCTCTCTCTCTCTCTCTCTCTCTCTCTCTCTCTCTCTCTCTCTCTCTCTCTCTCTCTCTCTCTCTCTCTCTCTCTCTCTCTCTCTCTCTCTCTCTCTCTCTCTCTCTCTCTCTCTCTCTCTCCTTCTCTCTCTCTCTCTCTCTCTCTCTCTCTCTTCTCTCTCTCTCTCTCTCTCGAGAACCCCCCCGCCTGCGCGGACTTCCTTAACCGCTCGCTCGCCCCGTCTCGCTCTCCACAACGGTTTGGACTTTGGGTTCATTTATCTTCCCTATCTTGTTTGCGTCCTCCCTGACTTCCCTTTCTTCGGCGTCCAAGCCGCACAGAACCCCCCCCCCCCCTCTCTTCCTCGTCCGCCCGTCGGCGGCGGCAGATGCGTGGAGGCGCACACACGGGCGTCTATTAAGCTCGCATTCAAAGGGAGGGCTTCTCTTTTTTTTTTTCTCCCTTTTTCTTTTTAGTCCCGCGGGGAAAGGAAGGGAAGGGAAGCAAAGAAGACTGAGAAGAAGGGGGAAAAAAAACGGGGGAGTGAGTGAGAGGGGAGGAAATTGCAGTGTGGGCAGAATCCGCCTTCTCCATTTCCTGAGCAGGAAGTGGATTAGATCGGAAGAGTCGCCCTGCTTGCTTCTCACTCTTGGAGAACGCCATCGGGGCGGGATCCATCCTGCTGCTTCTTCTTCTTCTTCTCCTTTTTATTAACCCCCAGACGCTCACCAGCCACTCACCCCCCGACCGGACGGGACTGTGTCGGAGGAACGTCAGCCCGTGAAGCTTCCAAGATTTTAAAGATTCTTCCAGTCATCACAGTTCTTTTTCTAGATTGGCCCTTTTTCCCTGAACGATCCCAAGTAGTAAAGGCTGCGGTCACTCAATCTCTCCTGTGAATTGAGACTGGTACCAAGCTGAGACTGTGAGGAATGGCAAATGGACTACATTTATACAGCGCGTCTCCAACCAGCGGCCGCTCAAAGCGCTTTCAGATACTGCCTCACATTCACCACTTCATGCACACATTCACACACCGACGGCGGCGGTGTCAGCCACGCAAGGCGACAGCCGGATCAGTCAGGGTCAGTCAGGGTGAGGCGTCCCGACCAGGTACACCTCGGCCCTCGGCTAGGAGGGAGCCGGGCATCGAACTAGCGACCTGCCAACCCGCTCCTGAGCCCCAAGGCGGGCGAGAAACGAGATCAGATAGTGCTGACATTCACCACTTCATAGATGTTTGTTTTGGAAAGCGATGGACACTCGTCAAAGGGGGACGCAAGTTGCCGAGAGTGACGCCGAGTGCGGTTGTGCGGCGACACGAGCGTCTCCGTGTTGGTCTGTTTGTGTTGGGGGTCGATTCTGTGACAGTGTGCGTCCAATCCCTTTTCGGGGATGAATGACCACAGGGCGAGAACACACTGCACAAAAGATAAGACACACACACACAGACACAGACAGACACAGACACACACACACACATTACTCATCCACCCACTCATGCAGGCATGCTTGGCGAACACCCAGCTCTGACACACACACACACACAACACACACACACACACACACACATTACTCATCCACCCACTCATGCAGGCATGCTTGGCGAACACCCAGCTCTGACACACACACACACACACACACACACACACACACACACACACACACACACAATTCCATTGATGTGAATGTTCGACCTTTTTGACAGATAGGTCTTTCTGCAATTTTGGTGTGGGTCTGCATATGTACACAAGCAAGCATGCATGTTTAAGTGAGGGGGGTTTATGCATCTGTTTATGCCAGTAAGTCTGCAGGAGGCCGTGTGTGTGGAGGCGGTTATGTGTGTGTGTGACTGTGTGTGTGTGTGTGGGGTACACTTCCTTCCCCTGGAAGCAGCTCTTGTCCTCAGGAATTTCCTGAGTGGGCAGACGGCACTTCCTGAATAAATGTGTGTGTGCTGAAAGGGAAACTGTTCTCACATGGCAACGACTCTGCCCCCCCCCCCCCCCCCCCCCCCCCCACTGGGCCCCCACCACGTTTTCCTGTTTGCAACACACTCCACATGGCACTGGTGTGCGTGCGTGCGTGTGTGTGTGGGTGTCTGTGTGCTTCTGCGTCTGCGTATGTGTGTGTGTGTGTGTGTGTGTGTGTGTGTGTGTGTGTGTGTGTGTGTGTGTGTGTGTGTGTGTGTGTGTGTGTGTGTGTGTGTGTGTGTGTGTGTGTGTGTGTGTGTGTGCTTCTGCGTGTATGTTTGTTCTTTAAGCAAACAAACTGGCACCACACACTGACATGACACTTATTTATAGTGTTGCATATCTCCTCGTCTGACTGGGAGGTTTAATGAGAGCCCTGGGTGAGTGTAACCAAACAGACCAGTTAAAAGATATCTCTGGATCCACGGGGGTGGTGGTGACTCGTGATGTCGACTCTGGGCAGCTTTCAGTGACTTTAAGATTGCAACCGCGGCTGATAACGGAGGGATTACAATTTCCTCGCGGAGCGGGAGGGAGGGAGGGAGGGAGTGGGCGTGGCCACCGCCACAACGTCTCACCCCCACCAACTCCACGCTCACGGTAATGTGTGCGTTATTTGATGTGCTGTGATAACGACAAGCGTGTCTTGACTCTGGCTGCAACGGGGAAGCCGCATAGAGACGCCAAGCTTCTTAGTGGAGCGACACTCCTCCTCTCCTCCTCCTCTCCTCCTCTCCTCCTCCTCCTCTCCTCCTCTCTGCTCCTCCTCTCCTCTCCTCCTCCTCTCTGCTCCTCCCTCCTCCTCTCCTCCTCTCTCCTCCTATCCTCCTCTCTGCTCCTCTCTCCTTCTCTCTGCTCCTCTTCCTCCTCTCTCCTCTTCCCTTCTCCTCCTCTCTCTCCTCTCTCTGCTCCTCTCTCCTCTCTGCTCCTCTCTCTCTCCTCTCTGCTCCTCTCTCTCCTCCTCTCTCCTCCAGCTTGCTACTCTCTCCTCCAGCTTGCTACTCTCTCCTCCTCTCTCCTCTTCCCTTCTCCTCCTCGCTACGGCGGCACGCCGACGACCAAAGAGGAAACGAGCGCAGCCTCGCGGTTCGGCCGTCAGGACCCAGGAACTCTGCGTGAACAAGATCGAGCCTAGCTCCCTCTCCTCCCTACCGAGGGCGATCAACACCCCCAACACCCCCCCCACCACCCCCCCCCCCCCCGCCCCTCGTAGGAACAGGTTGAGCAGCTTTCCCGTTAGAAGCAAATACAAGAGGCCCCTTTGATTGGCTGTCTGGTTGTATGTTTGTTTTGACTGGCGGTTGGGGGGGGAGGGCCACGTGCACAGACTTGTTGAGGAAATGGAGGAGGTGTGTGTGTGTGTGTGTGTGTGTGTGTGTGTGTGTGTGTGTGTGTGTGTGTGTGTGTGTGTGTGTGTGTGTGTGTGTGTGTGTGTGTGTGTGTGTGTGTGTGTGTCCTATTCAGCCGCACCCACCTGGGAGCGGCTGTGCGAGAACAGGAGGAAAGAGGAAGAAGAGCGAAAGGGAGAGAGAGAGGGAGGGAGAGGGAGAGAGAGAGGGAAGGGGAGAGAAGAGAGAGAGAAAGACTAACAGCCTGGAGGCAGGAGCCTCGCAACCCACCCCACCCTCCGCGCCCCCCCCCCCCCCACACAACACACACACACACACACACACACACACACACACACACACACACACACACACACACACACACACACACACACACACGCACGCACGCACGCACGCACGCGCGCGCGCGCACACACCCCCTTTCTTCAGTCGGGGTGGACGGAGGTCACGGCAAGCTCTTATCCTCCACCACCACCCCCTCCTGCTACTCCCTAGCACACCTGTTGAGCGAGAGGGAGAGAGGGAGATACACAGAGAGAGAGAACACTACCGCTGCGAGGAAGGACACACCGACTCAGCGCAGTGGCCTTGGGGAGCTTCTCTTTTGGGTTGGTTTGCGGCGGGGAGACAATAAAGGGCGAGAGAGCGTGACGCTTCTGTTCGTCAGCGTTGATGAAAAGCAGCGGCTGAATGGAGAAGGGAAAAACGTTTCCTGTTAGTGACGGAGAAATACACCTTCAGCGTCTTCTGTTCTGCTGTGGGGGTATTGTAGCTTGTTGAACCGTGTGTGTGTGTGTGTGTGTGTGTGTGTGTGTGTGTGTGTGTGTGTGTGTGTGTGTGTGTGTGTGTGTGTGTGTGTGTGTGTGTGTGTGTGTGTGTGTGTGTGTGTGTGTGTGTGTGTCGGCGTATTTAAACGTTTGACGGGCGAAAACGAATGCGTCTCACACACAACAAATTCCGAAAAGAACACCCGAAGGATTACGATAAAAACGAAACAAAAATGATTCCTTCACAACGTTAACATAAAGGCGATAATTTCCACGTGTGCGTCATCGTGCAGGTCAGATGTCAATGACTCCCCCCTCACTCCCCCCTCCCCCCCCCCCCATACCGGGCAGAGAATGGGAAGTTGTGGACTTCTGTAATGTAGCACAAGGAAACAAGATACCAATGATCTCATCCTCTCCTCTCTCCTCCATTCATCTCCAGTGCTTGTGGGTTGCCCTGGCAACACTTTACTGTGTGTGTGTGTGTGTGCGTTAGTGCGTGCGTGCGTGCATGTGTCAGAGTGTGTTAGAGGGAGAGTGCCAGATAGCCAGGAACAAGGCAGGGGTCTGAGAATCCACAGTGAAAATTGTGTCATCAGAGAGGATTAGCAGTCTATGGTTTAGACATACACTCTGCAAGCCCACGCACGTACGTACGTATGCACGTACGTACGCACGCACAGCAAACCCGAGACGCCTTGAATGAAGACACGAATCGATGAGAGAAATGTTGCTAACCTATTAATAAAATAAAGACTCAAAAACCATAAATCCTCCCCCGCTGCACACGCGAAAAGATCCTGTTTTTTTGGCAGATGGGAAGATGAGTTCAACAGAGTTTGCACCGGCGGTGATGAATAAATTTCACCTTTTCTCCAAACATGTCTTTGTCTTTCTCTTTCAGACCGATCTTTGTCTGCTTTTTATGATCTTCCCTTGTCTTCACTTTCACACTGCTACCCTTCAGGGCTCAAATGTCTCAGAACACATCCTCCTTCTCTCTCTATCTCCCCCCCCCCCCCATTCCCCCTCTGTGTTCTGTACACACACAGGCACAGAGACACACACACACACACACACACACACACACACACACACACACACACACACACACACACACACACACACACACACACACACACACACACACACACACACACACCCCTCTAAGCTAACGCAGGAAGTTTCCTGTTGCTGGGACCAAAAAGCCCACGCTGGATTACTTCCTGCCAAAAGTGTGTTGTGGGACACGTTTGTTAGGAGCCCTTCCCCCCCCCCCCCCCTCGTTCCTTCCTCTGCCGGGCCAGGACAGATGGCCAGTTCCGTCCGGGACCGGATCTCCGAAGTCCAAGGGAGGGGGGGGGGGGGGGGGGGTTTGGCAGAGAACTACTTCTTTGCTCGGGGGAGGGAGAGAAAGCGAGAGGGAGGGAGAGAAAGCGAGCGGGAGTGAGCAGTGACCGCCCGGACGCCATCACTGGCTCCATGGCCGGACGCACGCCACGGGAGTACCAACGGAGGCACGCACGCACGAGCCCCGCCCGAGCGGCCGTCACGGGGATCAGAAGGTGGCGCCGTACGGGCCGCGGGTCACGGACGGGCGCTTTTATTGTGAAGGTCCGATTTACTTTGCGTGGCTGATCAGAGAGAATCCTGGTCACATCCTGGTGTGTGTGTGTGTGTGTGTGTGTGTGTGTGTGTGTGTGTGTGTGTGTGTGTGTGTGTGTGTGTGTGTGTGTGTGTGTGTGTGTGTGTGTGTGTGTGTGTGTGTGTGTTTGTCTTGAGTGGGCGTATAGCCACGCTAACCCATGCGTTGGCGCACAGTTAAATTTTCGTGCAATCAGTCGAAACCATCTATGAGTCTGTGCGTGTCGTAGCTGCCAAATATCCCATCACAGCAGCGTGGGCGGTCACCGGCCTGTCGGGACGGCTCCTCAGTCCGGTGGCCGTGGTGGGAACTGTGTCCTGGGGCGGGCAGGGCTCCCCCAGACCCAGAGAGACTGGTACGGGACCACCCCGCTGCCAGGACAGGAGAGAGCAGCGACTCAAAGGGCTCAGAGATGAGCTTTTTGTTTGGTTGTGATTATGCTGTTTGTATTGATCGCCTGCGGGTTTGTTTGGGGAGAGAGAGGAGGGGGGGGGGGTCGAGAGAGAGAGAGAGAGAGAGAGAGAGGGGAGAGAGAGAGGAGGAGAGAGAGAGGAGAGAGAGAGAGAGAGAGAGAGAGAGAGAGAGAGAGAGAGAGAGAGAGAGAGAGAGAGAGAGAGAGAGAGAGAGAGAGAGAGGAAGAGCGAGCAACCGCAGTTTGTGCGTTGGTTTGTGTGTGCATGCCTGTGTGCCTGTAAGCATGTGTATGCGCGCTTTTGTGTGTGTGTGTGTGTGACACACTCAGCGGCGGCCAAAGATAACAGTTGTCGCACTCACAAGAGGAAGTGTTTGAGGGCTGTTGATAAGTGAGACCTCAGGAATGACGATGAGCTGGACGGGAAGCTCTGATCACACACACACACACACACTCAGACACACACACACACGCACACAGACGCACACACATACACACACAGACAGACAGACGCACACAGGCACGCACGCACACACACATGCAGACGCATAGACACAGACACACACACACGGACGCATTCCCACGTACACGCACACATCCTCGGAATTCTCGATGACTTCCATTTCAACACGTCGACCGAGACTTGGCCTGTCACTCCTCCCTGATCCACTGGTCTGGAAGGAAGAACAACACAACTGTTGTGCGTTGTTTCGTGGCGTTTAAGGGTCGCCCGTGGGCCGTTGAAGTTCCCAAAATCACAAACCATACCTCATGTCACAAAGTCAAAAACGTGCAACTGAAAAACGGTGTGTATACACTCACACACGCGTCCATAAACACATAAGTACCAGTCGTGATTCACCCCGCCCTTTTTTGTTTTTTTCGGACGTCAATCACCGCCCGGCAGTGCGCTTGGAGACTCCGGCCTCCGGTGTCTCTGCTCGGGTTCGACCGTGCAGATGGTTCTCTGCTGCGTTCCCACGGTGACGGCGCAGAGAAATCTGTCAACCCGGGTTCCTATTTTTATTAACCATGCGAGGACCCCCAGGGCTGTCCTTCGGGGACGCCTGCCGAGAATGATTACAACTGCAAGGGCCTGCGGGTCACAAGTCCTCACCTGAGGCCTGTTCTGCTCTGCCATTGATTTCCTCACTGACAGACGGGAGACACAATATTCCCCCGCAAGATGTTCTCTCTCACACACACACACACACACACACACACACACACACACACACACACACACACACACACACACACACAGACACAGACACAGACACACACACACACACACACACACTTTTTTTTTATATAACTGTAATCCTCACTTCCTCAATATCATCTTACTGCCTCACCCCCCCCCCCCTCCCACAACATCCCTCCTCCATCTCATTTCCTGCCTCCCTCCCTCCCCTCTTATCACCCCCCGGCAGCCCCCCCCCCCTTCCCCTTCCCGCTCCTTCCTGTCGTCTTCCTTCCTACCTACCCCCCCACCTTCCCTCCCCCCCGTATTTAACAGCCCACTAAATTCAACCCCAGACACCTCCCACATGCCCTTTTAGTCATAGCCTGTAATCTCCCCCTCTCTCCCTCCCTTCTCTCTCTCTCCCCTCCCTCCCCTCTCACCCTCTCTCTCCCCTCTCTCTCCCCTCCCCTCTCTCCCCTCCCTCCCCTCTCTCTCCCCCTCTCACCCTCTCTCATCCTCCCCTCTCTCTCCTCCCCTCTCTCTCCCTCCCTCCCCTCTCTCTCCCTCCTCTCTCTCTCCCTCTCTCTCCCTCCCTCCCCTCTCTCTGCTTCCTCCCCATTCTTCCTGTTCTCTCTAGCTATGACTGCCTTTATATTTATGACTCTTTGCTGTTTACCTTATGTGGCTACATCGATGGGGAAAGAAAAGAAAAACCCATGCGCGCGCAACACACACACACACACACACACACACACACACACACACACACACACACACACACACACACCACAACACACACACACACACACACACACACACACACACACACACACACACACACACACACACACACACACACACGTGTGCACGCACACACGCACACACACACACACACTCAGTGTTTGTAGTCCATGCACAGCCAGTGTTTTTCTGCTTTCAACAGTGAACTACCAATAAGCTTGCCTTGCTACATAAATCCAGGGAAATTATTCACAGTAGTTTACGATGTAATGAAATGGAATTATGGCTTTGTTTTAGATAAAAACAAAAAACAAATTAATGCCAGAAAAAACATTATTGCATATCTAATGTAATTACAAAGGACCAGGTTGAATAACTTCAAATATATCAACGGATTCAACTCGACATTCTGTGAAAAGCTTTCTTCGAATGTGATTTAGTGCCGTGATTGTATTTTTCACTCATCATCCCAAGAGGTGAAGTTCAGTTCACCATTCATCCATTGAGCCAAATCCACATACCGAAGATGACTAACCAACAACACATCCTACTGACGGGGACGTGTGTGGGACATCTTTCATAATCCTCCCCTCCAAACCTAGATGTATGATGGATAGATCAGTCTACCAGCCTACCCGGTGGACGGATGCAAACGTTGCAATGTCTATCCATCATATATCTAGGTGGACACGGCCACTTGTGATGTTGAACCGGTTTGTAGTGGCTATTCACACCCACACCTGGTGGCGTAATATCACACCTTTTTGCGTGTGCACGCGCCTCACTGCTAAGTACACAGGCGCGTCGGTGCAGAGACGTAAAATATTGTGTTTAGAGAGTTTCGGTGTCTGAAATGGACTTGACATAAGTCCTAATGCGAAGAAAACAGAACGTCACCAGGTCTGGCACCGTTCACGCTCCCTGCGCATCGTTAAAGCGTTGCGCTTTAGTTCCCAGGATGCTAGAGAAAAGCAACGCTGTTGACCATCCGTCACCGCGAGGGTTCTGACCCCCGAGTCATCCCGGGATCCTCCGTGGCGGGACCCAAACCCCCGCACACAGGAAGGGCCCACAGTCGCAGGGGGGTTCTTTGCGTTGTTAGAATTCCCAACCGGATCGTTGAGACCCGTTTTTTCAGTCCCGACCAGTTTATTGGTTCCTGACCGTTTTTGGATTCCCGACCCCTTATTGGGCCCCGTCCCCTTTTGGGTGTCCCGACCCCTTTTGGGTGTCCCGACCCCTTATTGGGTCCCGACCCCTTTTGGGGGTCCCGACCCCTTTTGGGTGTCCCGTCCCCTTTCGGGTTCCCGACCTCTTTTGGGTACCCGACCCCTTATTGGGCCCGTCCCCTTTTGAGTGTCCCGACCCCTTATTGGGTCCCCGACCCCTTATTGGGTCCCAACCCCTTTTGGGTGTCCCGACCCCTTTTGGGTGTCCCGACCCCTTTTGGGTGTCCCGACCCCTTATTGGGTCCCGACCCCTTTTGGGGGTCCCGACCCCTTTTGGGTGTCCCGTCCCCTTTCGGGTTCCCGACCTCTTTTGGGTACCCGACCCCTTATTGGGCCCGTCCCCTTTTGAGTGTCCCGACCCCTTATTGGGTCCCCGACCCCTTATTGGGTCCCAACCCCTTTTGGCGTCCCGACCCCTTTTGGGTGTCCCGACCCCTTATTGGGCCCGTCCCCTTTTGGGTTCCCGACCCCTTATTGGGTTCCCGACCCCTTATTGGGTCCCCGACCCCTTATTGGGTCCCAACCCCTTTTCGGTTCCGTAGCGGTGAATGAGGCTGACGCTGTGCCCCCCCCCCACAGGGCTGCAGCCGGTGTTCTGGGGCCGGGAGGACGTGGCCCAGTGGCTGCGCTGGGCGGAGCGGGAGTTCGCCCTGCGGCCCACCACCAGCTCCTCCTTCCAGATGAACGGCAAGGCCCTGCTGCTGCTCACCAAGGAGGACTTCCGCTACCGCTCGCCACACTCAGGTACGCACACACACACACACACACAAAACAAATGCACACACACACGCACTCACTCACCCACTCACCCACCCACCCACGCAAACACGCATGTTAACGCACACGCATTATTATGCATACAAACGTATGCATCCACGTGTGTGTGTGGACACGCACTTGCAGGAGCACACACTAATGCACGCACGCACGCACACCACTGACGCAAACACGCCTGCGTACACACACGCTATGTTATGGATACAAACACATGCATCCGCGTTAGTATGGACTCCCAGGTTCGTATGGACACAAACACTTGTATGGACACACACTTGCAAGAGCACACGCTTTTGCACATTTGTGTGGAAGCACACATGTGTACGCACACGCAATATTATGGACACAAGCACATACATACATGCATGTGAGCATGGACAGGCACACACATACACACGTTTGCACGCTTGCAAGAACACACACTAGTGCACAGACGCGCACACAAACTCCTTTTAAAGTGCTGTAGTGTGTGTGTGTGTGTGTGTGTGTGTGTGTGTGTGTGTGTGTGTGTGTGTGTGTGTGTGTGTGTGTGTGTGTGTGTGTGTGTGTGTGTGTGTGTGTGTGTGTCTTTTCACAGTCGACGTCAATGGTTACAGGTTATTGAACCTAAACGCATATCCGCTTATACTTGACAGACCCACAGACACAGAAACACACACACACACACACTCACTCAACTTTCCTTTGATATAGTAGTGCACTAACTGACAATTTGCGCACACATGCAGTGTTCATGTGTTGCTTAGCAACACAGTTTTCTAGTGTTGTGCACTGCCTCGCAGTGCGTTTGGTTAAGGTAAATGTTAGGATTCTGCATTGTGTAATTTGTCATAATTCGTTTTTTGGGGAATCATCCAATGCGAGGGTTTGAACAGCCGACGGGGGACTTTTATTTTGGAAAGGACGACGTCAGGACAAACATCCCCTTGTAGAATCTCCCTTTTATGTCAAAGGAGTTGGCGTCTCGGCGTGTTTAAACCCAGGAGCCCGGCGAGGTGTCGAGTGAGGACGGGGGGGGGTGGAGGGGGGCTTCACCGTGAAGCCGTCCGCCGTCCTCATTGGTGCATCTGAGCCACACATCCATTAAGATCCTTAAAGGGACAGCCGCGGCATCGCTGGCCTTCTGGGGCAGCTACCTACATTCAGAAATGACTACTTTAACGTGCCAGGGCCAGGATAACTAAAAGGTCCTGGGTTCGATCCCCAGTGCTCTTGGGTGTACTATTTGTACTTTAACAGGGTATCTGCAGGTTTCAGCAAGTCAAATTTAAGACTTTTTAAGACCTTTTTAATACCACCTTCAAGGAAATTTAAGACCAAAAACACGCAATGGTGGGGGTTGGCAACAGACGCGGGCCAACTTCGGAAACGGGCGTCTTTCAGCCAACTGTCCTTGAATTTGCACCTACCCATTGTCGCAGACTAGCTAGCAAGCACGCAGATAATCGTTTATATATGCAGCTAGCAAGAAAGAAGCCTCTCTACATGTCCTCCGTGAATAGTCCCACGAGAAAAAAAAAATATATATATAGTCCTGCCCCGACAAATTTAAGACCTTGAGTTACAGTATTTAAGACCAGCATGACATTTGTAACAAATTTAAGACTTTTTAAGGCCTTAAATTTAGAAACATGAATTTAAGACTTTTTAAGACTTTTTAAGGATGTGCGGACACCCTGTTTAAGGTGTCTGTGCCCTTTCAATGTAGGACTGTCTGTATTGTGTTAAGTTGCTTGGGATAGATGCTGCTTCTCGATTGGCTCTGATTGGAATGAGTTTGCTCAATGGGAACCAACTGGAACCATTCAATGGCCGCTATCTTAAGTGTTAGGCCGGGAAGTGTGTGTGTGTGTGTGTGTGTGTGTGTGTGTGTGTGTGTGTGTGTGTGTGTGTGTGTGTGTGTGTGTGTGTGTGTGTGTGTGTGTGTGTGTGTGTGTGTGTGTGTGTGTGTGAGATAATGCTAGTTTGTGCATGTGATCATTCTAGTGTGTGTCTTATTGTATCTGTGTGTGCTTATGGGTGTGTGCATGTAATAATGCTAGTGTGTGTTTGTGGGTGTGTGTGTGTGTGTGTGTGTGTGTGTGTGTGTGTGTGTGTGTGTGTGTGTGTGTGTGTGTGTGTGTGGTGTGTGATAGGCGCCTCTGTGGTGAGGGCTCAGTTACTGTTCCTCCGTGGAGGAAGTCAGAGCGTCTGGTCGGGTTAACGGTCAGTCGGAATGAAGAACACAAAAGATTTTTTAGACTTTTTTTTTTTTTTTCATAGCCCTCAATTGTCGCCGTGGTTACCCGTGTCAGAGTCAGATGTCAAGCGTGTATTAAAAGGTACAGATAAGACCGCCGACGCTCTGAAGGCCTCGGCCCTTTGTTTATTGGAATCGAGTTCAAGAAAATTCCCTCGCCCATCTTGGGCAACCGGAGTCTGACGTCAGGCGTTTGGGGAAGAACCTTAAAATAGAAAAATCAAGAGAGGGATCTTCCCATCAGCACTAGCTGGCCGCCAGCCAAAACACAGATCCTTAAAACACAAATTAAAATACACTCCCCTATTGGTATTAGCATTTGAGTCTTTATAATAGGATTTTTTATTGTGTAGCCATTCGCTGTTTTGTAGCCGCACACTCTTAGCACCAGGCAACAATTCCACAACACACAGCAATTACTTATTTTCCTTCACACACAATCTATTTTCATGGTTCAGAGCTTTGATTTGAAACGGTAGGCGACTTGACATGTAGTGCGATATTAAGATGATTCAAGCTGGACAGCTCTGCATTAATAGAAGGTAATAGTTGGCGTACTGTTCCGTGCCTCTCGTTATGTAAACCAATCGTATGCGTGGGACAATCTCGTTGTGGTGAAGCAGGGAATCATCATGGCTAGGGGGGGATGGGAAGTGACTGAGGCCATATATTTGCACCTGTAATGACTTGATTGTAATTGTTATGACTTGATTTAAAATATCTCTAATGCTTGAAGCTCGTTAATATAACACCATGCGTCCTCCTGGTAGAATTCTATGCTCTTTAGCAGTTTGTTTTTCACATATCCTGCATTATGGAAGACTTGTTTAGGGCATAGCGACTTTGTCCACAATTTCCGTGGTGAACGTGATGGTGAACTTAACGTTTCTTTATTCATAGCTGAATACCACCATTTGTTTTTTCTAAATAGGACTTGAGATGAAAATGGGTCATTAGGATAAGGATTTAAAGCGAAAGTATGCAACAACAAGGTGTGTGGCAAACACATAGGAGTGATACTGGCCACACCTACCAGCACCGTAAAGTTTTTTTCACCGAACAGGAAGTTAAACTCAGGGGAAAGTACTGAGTGCTGTTGATTATTTGCTCCGTATAAATGTCAATTATGTCTGCCTGTTTTATAGGGACGGCATGTACAAAGATCAACATTTGCAGAGTTGTTTGTTGACATTTGAGTGACCCTCTGTAAAAGTCCACAGACACACACATGCCCAGACATATATTGATATATCCACCTCTGAAAAGCTCCATCGAGAAAAGCAATGTGTCATTAAACACGTAGGAGCACATTTATCAGTACTGCCAAGTGTTTAATAGCCGTAATAATATTAACCATAATGGCAATTAAAAGTGATGAACATTGAGGGCTGGTTGCAGTGAGCTTCAGTCTGGCCCACCCTGATTAGTTTACAGCACACACAATTTATTGTCATCGAAGCCAGTAAGTGTCCACTACGCAATATTCAACACTTCATTGTTTGTGGATGAAACCCATAAGCCATATAGTATTACAAACAAAGAGGGAAGTGGGAGTGTGTGTGTGTGTGTGTGTGTGTGTGTGTGTGTGTGTGTGTGTGTCTGTGTGTGTCTGTGTGTCTGTGTCTGTGTCTGTGTCTGTGTCTGTGTGTGTGTGTGTGCGCTTGTGTGTGCGCTTGTGTGTGAAATACTTTATTAGAATCATTTCCTGGTTGACTGTATGCTTTTGGGAAAGGCTGTGTACGAGGTTGTGTCAGGACAACACTTCCTCGTCACTTGTTATTAGTTTAAGCTAGGGTAGGCAAATGTATTTTACACACAATGTTCTATCATTTTCTGTTAAAAATGGCTTTTACATCCTGGCACGCAATTAATAAATCAAATGATCGGACAAAATATTATCTGAAAAGATCCTGTTGTTGGGGTCACAGGCCTGGAATAAGCTGTCCAATCATTTGATTCTGCCCGAACATGACAATGATTGGTTGGCCTACCAGTCTGTCTACCTAGCTACCTAGCTACCTGCACGTCCTTTGCACATTAACTCATGCGCAGGACCATTAGTCTTCCACAAGGCTAACTAGCCCTATAGCTAAAGCTAGCCTTATATTTAAAGCTAGCAAGCTAGTCCTGCGTTTTGTGGGAGTGGCCTGAAGGTAGAGGCGGCTTCTTTCAGTTGGTACGTTCGGATCCAGTTTAGTCTGTGTGTTTTATTCAAAGTTTCCTACCCTAGCTTTAAGGCGGGGAAAAAAATTCCCCTTTTTCTTTCCAAGAATTGATAATTGAGTTCTTGAACCGCATTTTGTCACCATAGTTCAAGCTGTGGTTGTAAATCATGGAACAGGTTTTAGCCTTCGGGGCTCATTCCTCTGAAGTTACCGCCAAGATGTTATCATGGTTTATGACCACGTAAAATACGCAGGGATCTTTTAACAACTTCCTTGTAGGAAGGCAAAGTAAATAAATAAACGTTGATAAAAGAAATAAACCTTGTTTTTCTCCCTGACGGTTTGAATTTCAGCTGTTTTCCACCCGTGTTGTGTGTCCAACTTTTGTCAATAAACGTCCCCCTCTTCCCATAAAACCAAGGCAAAAAAAATCACAAAACCCATTAGCACAGCCCACACAGCTCCTCGCAATATCGTGATCACAAAAACATTTTGTAAAGCGCATTAGGGACACATTTTGTAAATGGTTAAGTAGTAAATGCCACATTTCCCCTGCACCAAATTGTCTTCACCTGCGATCCCGGGTAAAAAAAAAATACCAAGAATCGATTGGTCGGACGCTAGTTAAATACTATAGAGGAAGCATGTTAGTCATGATCATGATTTTATGTTTCATGAGCGGGAACATGGGAGGGCTTTTATTAAAATAAAATAATAATTACAACTCTGAAGTCAAGTCAATCAAGTCTTTAAAACTTGTGGTGACAAGCAGAGAGCGAAAAACAGAGGCAGTTTAACCCGGTCACTGTCATGAGCTATCACCTCTTTTTTTCATAACCAGGGTGTAGCTTCACACGTCAGTCAAATCCACCCCGTGGTTGACACATCGCCCTTCCCGCTCTTCTGCGTCATGCCGTGTCATCACGGATGGGAAGCAGGGGTTGGAAATGGGAAGAGGCCCAGGTTGACCTCTGACCTTTGACCCTGTGTGTGTGTGTGTGTGTGTGTGTGTGTGTGTGTGTGTGTGTGTGTGTGTGTGTGTTCCTCGGTCCTCTAGGTTGACCTTTGACCCTTAGTTTGTGTGTTTGTGCCTCTGCAGGAGACATTTTCTTGGTTGACCTCTGACCTTGTGTGTTTGCCTCTGTAGGAGACGTCCTCTAGGTTGACCTCTGACCCTTAGGTTGACCTTTGACCCTGTGTGTGTCTGCCTCTGTAGGAGACGTCCTCTAGGTTGACCTTTATCTCCTGAGTGTGTGTGTGTGTGTGTCGTCATGCAGGAGACGACCTCTAGGTTGACCTCTGACCCTGTGTCTGCCTCTGTAGGAGACGTCCTCTAGGTTGACCTCTGACCCTCTAGGTTGACCTCTGACCCTCTAGGTTGACCTCTGACCCTCTAGGTTGACCTTCGACCCTGTGTATCTTGTCTCTGTAGGAGACGTGCTCTATGAGCTGCTGCAGCACATCCTGAAGCAGAGGAAGGCCAGCGGTCCTTACCCGTCCTCCTACCCGCCTGGGAACTCCTTCCACCCGCTGCAGGAGAGCTCCATCCAGCACCTCAAGCTTGAAGGTCAGTCACACAAGGGTTCCTGTTTACTTTACTTTTGTGTGTTTGTGTGTGTGTGTGTGGGGGGGTGGGGGGCGGCATGAGGCTCAGGAGGTACAGCGGGTTGGCTGGTACACAGAAGGTTGCTAGTTCAATCCCCGGTGCCTCCTAGCTGAGTGTATAACACAGTAGGGCTGCCGGATCAGAAGTTCCGGCACTAGATAAGCAGGTATTACATGTGTTTGTTTGCGTAGTATGGTGTTGTTGATGTGCGCACATTAGTAGTATGAAACCAACAACTTAACTTGTTATGATATCCACTTATGGTTGATGCTGTTGTTTTATTACTCTGTAACAAATGTAGTAATACATAAATAATAATCTTACGCACATTAACGCACAACTTGCTGCTCGACGAAAAGCCCCCCATGGCAAGGGATATCCACTTCAGGTCAGGTCACATGTCTTAAACACAAATAACCTGAACAGATGGCATTTATAGCCGTGTTATCTTCAAGACGTGAAGGACATCAACAGAAATACCTGAGGCTCTTTTGTCTTGCCTTGCTCTTAAAGCACAACGTTAACAGATCAAGATTCAGAGGGCTTTGAGCCCGGGAAGGTAAAACCAGTCTGACGAGGAAGTGCTCCGTGCAGCCAGGTGCTCATTATCTCAGTGTTCTATTAAAGGGGAAGTATTCGCTATCAAGATGAGGTTTTCCCCCGCAGCCGCCGTCTTCCTTGTTTTTGAAGTGAACATTTGAGAACACCTGCTGCTCTGACAATCGCACAAGGAAGTAGAGGCACACAAGCGAGAAGGAGGTGTGACTTGGCATTGTTCTGGCGTTCCCAGTAGTATGATTTGACCTTTTTTTATATATCTCTTATCTCTCTCGCTGCTGTCAACTCGTAGCGCTAAGCTAAGTAAACAAACGGGAACGAGGGGAGGCGCCTCGACGACACGGCTTTGCCTCGCATCCCTCTGTAAAGCAGCACCATCTAGTGGCCGAGTGAGGATATTAGAATTGTTCCGTGAAAAACAAAGCGATCGGTTCTCTGACACCGAGTCAGAGAATCAGCAGGTCACAGAGACGGGAATTACTAACAAAAGGAGAAGAGCTCCTTCGAAGTCCCTCCTTAAATCTAATTGATATCCTCTTGTGTTTAACACTGTATAAATTGTATTAGAGTGTCCTTTTTTGTGCTTTTATTTTGTCTGTTTTACAAACTAGATAGTTGAATTGTACAACACTATGTCAGCCAACTGTTGTTGTTTTTAAAGGGCTCCATAATAAACTAGATCTTGACAGAAACATTTCCCCGTCGCCACAGAAACGGTACGACGGGCGCCACGGGGCACGGCCGCCAGCCCCCAGCACCCCCCCACCATCGAGCTGCGCCACCGCTCGCGCTCCCCGCACCCCCGGCCCACGCCGCGCCGCTCGCCCTCCGAGAGCGGCCACGCCCGCACCTCCTTGGAGGACCCCCACCTGGCGTCCTCCCAGCTGCCCGACAGTAACCACCACCTGCCCGACGACATGTACCCGCTGTCGCTGTCGCCGCCGCCCCTCTCCCTGAACGGCCGCTGCACCACGCCGCGCGAGGCGCCCTGCCCCCCGGGAAGCCCCCCCGGCGGCCAGGACGCCCCGCACCCCCCGCCGCCACGCGTCATCCAGCTGATGCCGAGCGCCATCATGCACCCCCTGCTGCTGAGCCCGGGGCGCGGCGGCGGCGGAGGAGGAGGAGGCGTGGCAAACCGCGAGCTGAGGCACAGCCACGTGGCGGTGCCCTCGCAGCCCGGCCTGGAGAACGGGCGGGGCGAGGGGGGGAAGCTCCACCCCCACCACCAGCTCAGCCTGGCCCAGCAGCAGCAGCTGATCAACCAGCAGCAGGAGGAGCTCTACCGCAACCATGTCATCATGCCCGTGTCCCCGCCGGAGGAGCCCGCCATGCCCATCGGGAGGATAGCAGGTACGCTCGGAGTGAGGGCGTTTAGCGGACGCCTTTATCCAAGGGGGACTGACGGTGGTGACATTGGTCCGGAGTAGGGCTGGGTATCGCGGCCAATTTTCATGAATCGATTCGGTTTCGATTCATAAGGTTCTGGGATCGATTAATCACGATTCGATTCAATCTGCTCTTAAGTAATGAAAATGGCTCAACTGTGTTGGGAAATACAAAGCTACTTTATTTTTTCTCTTCATCTTAAACAACAGGTTGTGTAAGTGCAAACTTGTCAATTGGACAGTTTAAACTTGAGCTGTAAACAAAACTGTGTAAAAGTCACAAAAGTGCAATTTTGAAATTATAAAGGAATTGCAAGTGAAAGTGTATGTGAGCTACAACATTCCCTCACTGCAAAATGCATTAAAAAAATATAATGGTAGCAAATAAATAAATAATAATAGTAATAATCGATCTCATGCCCTATGAATCGATATATCGATCCAAAATCGATTAAATCGTTTTTTTTTTACCAAGCCTTAGTCAGAAGAAAGGAGAAACAAGAATGCATCGCTCTCATGCTACGGCCACACCAAAAGCGTTACCCGCGTATCACGCGTATAAAATCGGCCATTTTCCCATAGGGAACCATTGGTTTACGCGCGTATGGGACGTGTACACGCGTTACACGCGTTTAAGCAGCATTTTACTCGCTTTAGGCGCGTATGAGGCGCGCTATATTGACGCGGCGTATATTGACGCGCGTACATATATACGCGCGTACGAAGAGTTCAAAAAATTGAACTTTTTACGCGCGTACGCGCCGCAATAGCCAATCAGCGTTGAGCTTGACCCGACGTCACTGGCAGAGAGAGCTTGCACAGAAGCATACGGCCGGCCGACATCTTCTTTTAATTCTGGGTGTGAAATAGTAACATAGTTAAGCCATTAAATGCGTTTATGTAAACATTTCTAGCGGAGAATGTGCATTTTACTTTCATAATGTTCGCTCGGTGGAATGTGGAAGGATGTTTGGTTATGATTAGTTATGACGAAGAGGGAACGCTGCCCATTCACTTGCATGGACAGCGTCTCTGGTTGCTAAGCAACCTCAACGTCTTGGCGGACTATATCCCTGCTGATCAACACTACGAATGCTGGAAACACAACAGACACACCATGTGTTATTATATACCATGTATACCATGTTATTTAACCCGATTATTGTTATTTATATCCGAGATTATTTAATCTAACCGGAGCTTTGGAAAGAGAATGAGCGGGAGAAATTGGGCGGTCTCATCTACGCGCGTTACGCGCGTACCTGACCATTTTTGACACAAAATGGTCAAGCAACATTTTAGCTGCGTTACGCGCGTACATGGTACGCGGGTAACGCTTTTGGTGTGTTCGCGGCATCAGACAGTAAGAAACAAAATTCCAAGCACTAACAACCGCTAGGTTAACCCATTCCCCCTTACACAACCACGATAGCTAGGATAAGATTCTACACAATGCTAAGTACTGTTTGGAAGTGCCAGGATGTACAACACACAATAAGTGTGTACATTAGGTGCCAGGATGTACAACACACAATAAGTGCGTACATTAGGTGCCAGGACGTAGAACCTCTGAGCCAGTAGAGTCAGGTAGGGTCTTGGGGCCGCGGTGGGTCTTTTGATCGTCCTTTACGCCGTCAGGCCGGCCCTGGGATCAAAGCCACACGTAGTGATGCTGCTGACCCTGTGTGACCGCACCTCGCTTACTGGGAGTGGTTTTGAAACACTTTGTACTGGTTTACTGTACCTCTCCTTTGACAGTAGAGACTTTGTTTTGATTTGTTCCATTTAATGTTCTCTAAAATGATGACATTCTTTTAGAGAAAAAAGTGTTTTTGCCGCGTTGACTGCCTGGTATGCGTTCCACGTTTGTTGAGGTTCTGCTTGGTTCCCGACCCCCAGACTGCAGGCTGCTGTGGGACTACGTCTACCAACTCCTGTCTGACAGCCGGTACGAGAACTACATCCGCTGGGAGGACCCCACCAGCAAAGTCTTCCGCATCATGGACCCCAATGGACTGGCCCGACTCTGGGGGAACCACAAGGTAACTAGGATCAGATCAGATCGCATTAGACTAGGCTGGGGGCATTGTTCTGTTCCCCGAGGGTATATCTGTATATCTGTAGCCTGCAGGGGGTATATCTGTAGCCTGCAGGGGGCGCCAAAGTACCCTCCCCGCCCCCAATACTATAATCCGAGTCCACAAGGTTGTACTGGCAGGCTTTCCACACCACAAAGGCACAGAGGATTTCTTGCAAGGGAAAGGAAAGGGATGGACTGTGTTTGAACATGTTTTAATGTCTGATCCCTGTCATCGTGGTGATGGTATAGTTTGATTTGAGTTTGAAGTGTTCGATAAATGTAAACAACCGTCCTGATTTTGTCCTGCACCCATGCAGGACTTTTAGTATATTTAACTAGTTATACTTGGTCGGCTTAGCTCAGGAGGTAGAGCAGTTGTCTTGTAACCGAAAGGTTGCTAGTTCGATCCCCAGCTCCTCCTAGCTCGAGTGTTGATGTGTCCCTGAGCAAGACACCTCACCCTGACTGCTCCTGACGAGCTGGCTGTCGCCTTGCATGGTTGACTCTGCCGTCGGTGTGTCAATGTGTGTATTAACCGATGTAAGTCGCTTTGGATAAAAGCGTTTTTTTTGCTTAATGCCCTAAATGTAAATGTAAATGTAAATGAACACAATGAACCGTATTTTCCGCGCTATAAGGCGCACCGGAGTATAAGTCGCAGCAGCTAAATTGAATGATGTGTACATATATAAGCCGCGCTGGAGCCCCCCGCTGTAAGGTGTGTGTGTGGGGGGGGGGTTAGCTAGTGGCCGTTAGCTGTTAAAATCCATAGATTAGCCGCACCGCTATATAAGCCGCAGAATCGAAAATGGGGAAAAAGGCGCGGCTTATAGTCCAAAAATTACGGTACCGAAAAATCTGTATTTTTTTGGTAAAGAAGAGACTTTCAACACATTCAGTTTTTCTTACGATTATGAACCACATCCCGATCAACTTGTGAGTATTTCCCGCGTGGTGATGTGACGCCCTGCTGTTTGTCCACAGAACCGGACCAACATGACTTACGAGAAGATGTCGCGGGCCCTGCGGCACTACTACAAAGCTGAACATCATCAGGAAAGAGCCAGGACAAGAGGCTTCTCTTCAGGTAGTCGCCACAACAAAAGCCCACACTCGGAAGTGGACTTAGGGGTGGGCTTAGCCCAGGAGGTAGAGCAGTTGCTAGTTCGATCCCCAGCTCCTCCCTAGCTGAGTGTTGATGTGTCCCTGAGCAAGACACTGCTCCTGACGAGCTGGCTGTCGCCTTACATGGTTGACTCTGCCGTCGGTGTGTCAATGTGTGTATTAACCGATGTAAGTCGCTTTGGATAAAAGCGTCTGCTAAATGGCGCCCTAATTGTAGACTTCCGCCTACTCCCAGAAGTAGACTTCCTTCCACTCTGTGTGTGCGTGTTTGCGCATCTTCATCGTCTTTGTGCTTCTGAAAACTCACTAGGACTCGTGTGTGTGTGAGTGCTTACCTTTACCGCACTATTTGAACCCAAAAGAGAGGCAAGGGAAAAAACCTCTGGAATAAACATGAATCTAAGGACCAGAAAATGGTTCTGTGACCCTTTATCAAGCTACAAAGTGTCAGACACGCACACCTGTAAACACTATAATGTAATTGCTTAATCTCGCACCACACTTTTTAATTGCATATTAATTAATAAAATGAATGAATGAACATTAATTAAGTATACTTTTTTTTTTAATTAAGCAGCTGAAATGTGTTCTCTGCACAAACACCACTTCAGTCACGGGCCACGACACAGGCTCCAACAAGGCTTCCCACGCTGCATGCCAGCATCTGGTTTTCAAATGGGGGTACGCGTGTACCCCTAGGGGTAGTACTGCAGGGGGGTAATTTCAACAAAAAAAAAAGTATTCCAATTTTATTTTCCCCATGAGCAAGTTTCAATTCTGAGCGCTAGACCCACACTCATTATTTATGTTCATTTTATTTGTGACCTTTTAAGGGGGTACTCAGCTGAAACAAAATCTTGGAGGGGGTACGCTAGTAGAAAAGGTTTGAGAACTAGTGGCCAAAAGGATCTCCAATCCTGCAAGTGTGATTCTAAACTGTGCCCCCCCCCTCCTCGTTGACAGGTTCATGAAGACCCCCGACGAGATCATGAACGGACAGACGGAGCGTCTTGACCACCTCGACTCGGACCCAGAGGAACAGACCTACATCAAGGAGGAGTGCTGAGGGACGCCTGCACTAAACGGCCAACAGGGGGAGACAATGGGACTGGACCGTACGACACACAGCCACTGTGGCCTTCCCCCCCCCCCAGCCGCCCCAAAACCCGCCTACCAGGAAGCAGCTTGTACAATCGTAAAAAGGGAACTGAAGTTCTTCTCCGAAACCTCGCTTCTCGTTCCCGGATTAAACTGAGAAACGCCTTCTGTCGGGGTACACCCCACCCCCCCCCCCGTTCCCCCCACCCCCCCCCACCCACCCCACATTGCCTTTGGGACCTGAGAGTGACGTTGTGTCCCAGTGTGTAGACGATGTATGCTTTTCATGTGTCATAGTCGACAGGGGAACCCCGAGGGGAGAGAAAGGAGGGAGGGGAGACCTTCTTTAAAAGGTGCTGGCATGAACAATCTTCACCTCTCCTCCCTGCAATTTTAATCAACTCTGAACGAAAACGGATCACCTGTGTTTATATTGTTTGGGCTTTTTGTCTCTGTTTTGCTGATTTTGCTCCCCCCCTCAAATCCCCCCCCCCCCCCCACCCCCAACACCCCTACTACCCCCAAAGCATTATTAGACAATGCCATTTTGCAATTTTGTGTAAAATAGGAGGTTGGCGTGTTGAACTTAATGTTTAACGATAGATTAAACCTTTTTGATCTTGTTTACCCTTGAGTCATCGTTGAATGGCTGTCGTATTCATCGTGATTACTTCAGGACATTAAAGAGAAGTGGGCATGTTTATATTGACCTTATTGGCTTACCGTTGCACTATTTAAATGAATCGCTTAATTTACATTTATAATTAATAATTCGTTTCACCTTTCCTTTAAATCCAATGCATCACTTAGTTATATTTATCATGAATTTGTTTAACATTTCCTTTGAGTCAAACTTCATCCTCGATTGCTGAGTTGTTGCTGTCGTACTGAACACGCCCACACGGTGGCAGTACACGACAGCTTTTGAAAGCAGTGTTACCAGCAGACACCAACAACTGTACAGACGAGAGGTTCACCCGCATTGTAAAGACATTATATAAGCAAAATAAGATCCCAAAACATTTCATTTTTCTACAAGGCACAATAATTTATCTAATATGACCAAATGCAACATCACCGCGATAATCTTAATTTATAGTAGGCCTATAGTATTTATAGTATATTTTGATTAGTTTGAAACGTGATTGACGCAATGGTGTATCTTATAAAAAATCGAAAATGTGCAGTTTCTTCCTGTCAATTTAACTGAAACGTTAAAAATGTAAATCCCATTGTCGATCTGAGTGTGCATGCGTCGGGTCGACGTATGCACGCAGATCGACGGGGGGTGTAGACGCGTGGTGCGCCCCGCGTTCACTTGTCGCCATAATAAGTTGGCTCACTGTTACGCGCACTTTCAGACTCCGAAAGCGCGCGGCGGAGTGCAGACCGGAGGAGGACCGCATCGGTTACTGGGACCGTTTGACTTTTAATAGCGCGTCCGTTATATCAGCTGCAGATACTCGAGAGACACACCTCTGCAGCGACGCAAAGAAATAATACTTACAATACATTTAAACCATCTTCAGGTCCGTTTTACCTTGGATTAGACCGGATCAAGGTGGTTTGGATTGAGGGGGGCACATTGTCTTGGCCGGTAGATGAACGTCAGTCTGCTGTAGAACAATAACTGATAAAGAGAACAAGTGCTTTTTTGGTATCGCTACATGTCTCCGGAGCGCGGGAACACCTCTGGATGTTAGCGGGCGCTCGGCGATGGTTTAACGCGGGAAGCTCGGAGCCTTCGGAGGGCGTGAGGTGCGCGAGGGGGAGCGGGACAATTACAGGTAGGTGCTAACTCCCGCCGGGATTATTGTTCCACTGGAGACCTCACCTTGACCCGACAATATTAACCTCAATAACGTGTGACCTGCGTCCAGGCATTGACTATTGCAATCAGGGCAGGAATAGACCTAATTGCCTTCATTATTAGTTATTTAGGAAACGGATCAATCTATATATTTTCCTATATCTTCTCGACCTATGGTAGGCTTGTATGCTATTGAGTGAAATGGATGACTGTCTCCCAATTCATCCTGCCAAAATTCTCCTCTATAGCCCTTGTAAACCTACGACGTCCAACATGAAATCATTACTAACCATATCAGTAACACCTAGGCCTGCCCAGCAATTTTAAATCCCCATAGTTTGCATTGTTGGAAAATTGAAATCTTAAGACAAAGTTGTTGTTTCAAAGCCATGCTGGGTATTGGCATCCAAAGACTAATCGAGGCATTAGGCCGTTGAGAAGCTCGAGGGACCTGACTTGGTCAGCTTCTATGGATGTAAAATACATGAAACGATTGTTGGTTTGACATAATTATTGTAAAATAGCCACACGTCAGGTAGGATAATCCCAGAAGTTAAAATAGCTTTCACATCTTTAGTTTTACTTGTGTGAAAGAAAGCGTGGAGAACGTTTGGGTCTGAGAGGAATTACACTAACTTCTCCTGCTGACCATTAGATATAATTCTTCTTGATTGTTATTTACAGGTGTTTGGCCCCACACAGTAACACAGTTATTATAAACCCTTTCCACTCTGTTGTAGGGAAAAGTCTAGGTCGTTGTAGCTGTGGAATTTGTTCAGGCAACACAAATGACCCCTAAGGGTGGGGGGACGTAGAGCTACCAGAACCACATTACCTAAATCAGCAGTGAGCCATGCATCCATACTTGAGGGTGCCCTCCGAGGTGAAGAAAAAAGGTTTTATTTTACAACAAAAGAATTCCTCGCCAACAGGCACTCTGGTATAATAACGGCGAAAGTCCACTGCGGTAAAAATTGATTTAATTTGCTGCTTTCAGAGGTTATGCCCAATGGCTTTCATCTGAGTTTGTACTTTTTATTTCAAGCTTTTATCAGGGTTTTTTTTAGAGGTGGTGAATAGGGCTGAGGCGATTTGCCCAAGGGAGCCTGTATAGGTAGACTGGGGACGTGCAGGTTTGTACCAAAACCTTCAGGTTTGGAGTACAACACCCTGACTAAGGTACTATACTGCAGCTGGTCAAGTCGAAGACATGTTTCTGTTTCGAATAGGGACGCCATTGATTGAGTGAAGGTTATGAAAGTTACGTTTGTTTTTGTTCTGTGAAGGTCAGTTGGTGATTAAAGAAAATCTTCTTGAATCTAAAGTTTGTACTAGAGGGAGATTTCAACCAACAGTAAAGATACATACCAATATATATAAGTATACACATTTATAAACATAACACTCCTTGTAAATTAGATAATAAATCAATAAAATAAGTTTGAGGCGGTACAATTACAATTAGGGCATTTAGCAGACGCTTTTATCCAAAGCGACTTACATCGGTTAATACACACATTCACACACCAACGACAGAGTCAACCATGCAAGGCGACAGCCAGCTTGTCAGGAGCAGTTAGGGCTAAGTGTCCTGCTCAGGGACACATCAACACTCAGCTAGGAGGAGCTGGGGATCGAACGAGCAACTGCTCTACCTCCTGAGCTAAGCCGACCCTATAGACCAGAGAGTCTGCTCAGATCCACTCAGAACCCCGTCTCCTTCTCCCCATCAGATCCACTCAGAACCTCGTCTCCTTCTCCCCATCAGATCCACTCAGAACCTCGTCTCCTTCTCCCCATCAGATCACACATTAGATGCTTGAACAACTGCAGCCGTGATTCACACGGCTGAGCTCCTGGAATTTGGGGCCATTTTCTTTTTTTAACCAACATCTACATTAATGGCAAAAAAAATGAAATCTACAAAAAAAAAAACGGCACAGGCTCGAAATGCGTCGATGACACGTTTATAATAAATCCTGGTCAAAATCATTTCCAAGCTGTCTGGATTGCATCAACTTCTTTTTTTAATTTACCTCCCACCTCCCCTCCTCCACCCCTGACTCCAGCCCCCCCCCCCCGACACACACACACACACAACACACACATCACACACACACACACACACACACACACACACACACACACACACACACACACACACACACACACACACACACACACACACACCCCTATGTGACCTCCAACACAGAGAATAATGTCGATTGGCCCCCCACTAACATTATTATTCAGGTGAGCTTCACCTTCTTATTAAAATACCCAGGCAATTTAATACAGGTAAGTGGTTGGTGGGCAAATTTTAAAAGATGTGTGTGTGTGTGTGTGTGTGTGTGTGTGTGTGTATGTGTGTGTGTGTGTGTGTGTGTGTGTGTGTGTGTGTGTGTGTGTGTGTGTGTGTGTGTGTGTGTGTGTGTGTGTGTGTGTGTGTGTGTTGGCAGGGAGGGGGTTATTGCCCCTACAGCATATGAGGGCTGCATCAAGGATTTTAATTGGCTAATTGGAGGGACACCTATATAATTATATGTATGTTATATATTATCGTGCGGTTTTATAGCGTCTCCGCTGTCATAAATTGACATGGCTCAAAAAAGATTTAATAATTCATTTTTTAATAGTATTTTGAAACTGTATCGAGACTCCGTAATGGGACGGCCCGTCGAAATGAGACATTAAACTTTAAAACAGATTTCCTAACTGTCCATCAATAAAATATCAATATCGATATTTCGAGGTTTGTAGTTTGGATCGATTTTTGGAGTTGCGAAAGACAACGTGCGCCGTGCCGACACCATCACAACACAACACAACACAACACAACACAACACAACACAAAGACAAAACCACAAATCAACATCCTTGAAGAGTAAAAAAACCTTCATAGACGGGAAGCATAACCTAATCGACATTTAAAACCTAAGGTTCAGAGGATTCAAGTGGAGACCACAGTTCTACGCGTTCATTTCTACAGATCTTTATATGAAAACAAAGTCTCCATGATATTTTTGACCCGAAAGCAGTGACCCCCTCAACTGAAAGTGGTGAACCTATATATGCAGACACAATTTCTACTCATCGGGGCATGTCCTGTGCCAAATAAAACTGTTCTTACATGAAGGAGAAAATTTGGGATTCTAAATCTCATAAATGCTATTATCTGCTTCTGTGTTTCCTACTGTTTTATGTCGAGTCCTGAGTCCAAGGATTCAGCTCACCTATGAGATATTTCTCGACAACTGCATTATACACCTGATTAATTTTATACTTAATGTTTACACATTTTGAACTGTGATGTTTAAAAGCGTCATTTTAAGCATCCCTACAGCCTAGCCAAAACGGAGTGTATTGGTGGTCCCAGGATCAATACTTTCCCCCGTAGCGGGGTGGTCCAACGACCGGACCCTCGCGGGCCAGACGCCTGAGTCCCGGCCCCACTGCAGAGCCTCCTCTCCCACTGGTGTGTTAGCGTCTGTATGTCGACATCCAAGTCCCTTCCCCCCGGGCCCTCCCATTAGCGCTGATCTTTGACCGGAGATGAGCTGCCCTTTCTCCCCCTGGCTGGATGAGGAGGAGGGGGGGAGGGGGGGGGAGGGCGGGGGGAGATCAGGGCCAGTCTGGGTCCTATACTGGTCCAGATGGGCCTAATGGTGCAACGGCAGCAGAAGCAGGGTATCACTGTCTGGAAGGGTGAGGGGGCCATGTGTGTGTGTGTGTGTGTGTGTGTGTCTGTGTGTATCTGTGTGTGTGTCTGTGTGAGTATGTGCCTGCGTGCATGTGAGCCGGTGTTTGTGTGTGTGTTAGTGTGAGTCAGTGTCTGGGTTTCTGGGTGTCCGTGTGCGAATGAATGTGTGTGTGCGGGTGTAGGTTTTAGTGCATCTGTGTGCACGTTGTGTGTGTGTGTGTGTGTGTGCGGGTGTGTGTGTCAGTGAATGTGCGTGCGGTTGTAGGTGTGCGTCTGTGTGTGTGCGTGCGTGTGTCTGTGTGTGTGTGAATGTGCGTGTGTGTGTGTGTGTGTGTGTGTGTGTGTGTGTGTGTGTGTGTGTGTGTGTGTGTGTGTGTGTGTGTGTGTGTGTGTGTGTTCTCCAGCTGGCTGAGCCGGTGCCAACTGTCTGGCCGGAGGCACTGGCTGAGGGGTTGGCCAATGTCATCTCTGAAGGCAGGTCGCCTCGCACTTCCTGTTTCCAATTCCCGCGTCACCGGGTGGCCCGGCGCCGGTTGGCCAGATCGCCGGTCCACCCAGGGTCCCAGGCCTGGTGGTCGCGGGTCACTGCTTCTCTGGACCACAGGTGGAGGAGGAGCAGGTGGAGGACCTGATGGTGGTAGTGGTGCTGGTGTGGGGGGTCGTAGGTCACGGCACACTGCCCTCAAAGGCGTACCGGTGCCCAGACCTGGACCGGTTTCCCTCCTGCTTCTAATTTCGGTTATTATTCCGCTCTCAGATATTTTGGGGGTTATTTAATAGGAATAAAATGAGCTGGTTTTTAAATGTTTGCGCTGGTTCCTCCTTGGGCTTTTTCAAACAAAAGATACGGTCGGACTTCATGAATTGCCAAGAGGTGTGTATCGTGTCAATGAAGTGTGTGTGTGTGTGTGTGCATGTGTGTGTGTGTGTGTGTGTGTGTGTGTGTGTGTGTGTGTGTGTGTGTGTGTGTGTGTGTGTGTGTGTGTGTGTGTGTGTGTGTGTGTGTGTGTGTGTGTGTGTGTGACCCCACAACAGTCTGGGTTCAGATTCACCCTCGGCCACGGTTAGCTCTGGTCCATCACTTCTTCTTCCACAAGCAGCTCAAGACAATAGTCCAACACTGTGTTCCGAAGAGGCTTGAGTACATCACTTTAGTTTAAGGGTGACTCATCAAAATGTGCCCTGCTAAACACAAAAGGCCCCCAGTCAACGGCTCAACTCCCTAGTGCCCCAAACCCTGAAGCAAGGCACCTTAGTGCAACCAAGGTTTAAATTCCCACCTGCAGCTCGATGCGACAAATCACTCCCCACCTGCGACAAGTCAACCTGTCCAAAAAAAAAAGGCCCTTGAACAAAAGGGGCTTCACATCAAAACATCTCCTGGTGCAGAGCCTCAGATGAAGCGTGTTTATACATGTATATGTGCCGACGAGCGAGGCATCCACCTCGTTAATTTAAATCCCTGCCTTTAGGGCCGGAGAGACTCAACGATAGCTGAGCCGCGCCGGCTTGGAAAACGCAGAACCAGAACCAGCGAGCTTTTCCCCCCGCGTTCCCCCGGCCGCATGAAAGGAGGAGTGATTGCGCGATGGGTTTTCCCTTTTTTTTTTTTCTTTTTTTTCCATTTTCGCTCTTTTGATCTCTTCGCTTTGGCTCTCGACACGACTCCTATACGGATCCGTGCGATGCTAATTGTGTGCTAAACCTCCTCTCTACCCCCTCTCAGGTTGCTCTTCTTAGTTATGGTACAATATTAAAACTGGGGTTTTAAAGTACGCGTCAAGGTACCCGCCTGTGTTACGAGATGTGACCCCGAGATGTGATTGGTGGAGGAGCGGTAGTGAGACTTTTAGTATAAGGAAGAGGAGCAGAAGGATTTCTAGTCGGCCTAGGCCACTTAGCGTAGGAATTGCTTTCACACCTCCCTTTTTGATTGACTCAGAATCCATGTGTTGGGTTTCAGCCCAGCAGCTTGTCGCTCATACACTGTGCGCGCGCGTGTGTGTCTATGTGCTTGTGTGTGTGTGTGCGTGTGCATATGTGTGCGACTGACCTATAAGCAAACAATAAAAGGCAGAGAATGACTTACAAACGTGGAAGTCAATATCTCCCGCCTACATTTTGGCTACCGCACAATTGCATTTTTGGGGGAAGCTAATCCCAGCCAGAGCATTTTCCCCGCCACACAAATACTTATTCGTAAACATTTGAAACTCTTACAGTTACAGTTGTGGTGAATAGACAGTGTGTGAGCATCCATGTCGTAGGGAGCCGACCGAATGTGGAAAAAAAAAACGACATCAAGGCAATTCATGTTTAATTCACTTTGCATAGATCAGAAGACACGCCATCGCAGATCTTCGGTTATAAGCTGTCACAAGTCTAGGGCCTAAGCTGTGATGTCCCTGTGATGGTATTACCATACCCCAGTTATAATACTTGGCATTTCCAGGACGTTTGGATGGTCATGAGTTTCCTCTTTCATCTCCTCTCCTCTTTTCTCCGTTCCTCACCTCCCCCCCCA
>OLKM01000788.1:93301-110801 GCA_900291075.1 Melanogrammus aeglefinus
GTGAGGGAGAGAGAGAGAGAGCGAGAGAGAGAGGGAGAGAGAGAGAGGGAGGGAGCGAGAGGGAGAGAGAAAGGGAGAGAGAGCGAGGGAGCGAGAGGGAGAGGCAAGTCTGTACAATGATGGTATTCAGCCGTCAAGTAGGTATTTAAATACAATTTAGATGCCTCTTAATAAACGTACCTAAATACAATTACTATAGATCTTCATACACATGCTTATACACGTGGTTATAAACTGTTTACATTGATCCACATTTGTATATATATATGAATTTATAAACCGATCTTTAGAACTGCAGCAGGTTTTGTTTTGGCTGGACTGGCAGCCGGAGGGTTGCTAGTTCGATCCCCGGCTCCTCCTCGCTGCCAAGGGGCTTGGCTGACCTCTCCGTCACACACACACGAGTGTGTGTGTGAATGGGTGATGGTGTGTATGAATGTGTGTATGAAGGGGTGAGTGTGTGTATGGAGGGGTGAGTGTGTGTATGGAGGGGTGAGTGTGTGTATGGAGGGGTGAGTGTGTGTATGGAGGGGTGAGTGTGTGTATGGAGGGGTGAGTGTGTGTATGGAGGGGTGAGTGTGTGTATGGAGGGGTGAGTGTGTGTATGGAGGGGTGAGTGTGTGTATGGAGGGGTGAGTGTGTGTATGGAGGGGTGAGTGTGTGTATGAAGGGGTGAGTGTGGTGTTATGGAGGGGTGAGTGTGTGTATGAAGGGGTGAGTGTGTGTATGAATGGTGAGTGTGTGATATGGAGGGGGTGAGTGTGTTATGAAGGGGTGAGTGTGTGTATGGAGGGGTGAGTGTGTGTATGGAGGGGTGAGTGTGTGTATGGAGGGGTGAGCGTGTGTATGAATAGGTGAGTGTGTGTATGAATGTGTGTATGGAGGGGTGAGTGTTTGTAGGAAGTGGGGAATGTGTGTGAGGGAGAGAGCGAATGAAAGAGAGAGTGAGAGAGGAAATAACTGGTTATAAGAGGTGGTATGGTTCCCGTGGTAACCCCCCATGACAGCTGTCTCCCTCTACAGAGTTTCCAGATATCATTATGGTCTGGAAGAGTCTCTCAACACACACACACACACACACACACACACACACACACACACACACACACACACACACACACACACACACACACACACACACACACACACACACACACACACACACACACGTCACCACAGTGTGACTCTATGTCTACTGCCAGACTTTATTCTCAGAGAGGCTAAACAAAGCAACGCAGACTGATGGATACAAGGTCTGAGCTCTGTAATCAGGAGGAGACGAGGAGAGAGGAGAGAGGAGGAGAGGAGGAGAGAGGAGGAGGAGAGAGGAGAGAGGAGGAGAGAGGAGAGAGGAAGAGAGAGGAGGAGGAGGAGAGAGGAGGAGAGAGGAGGAGGAGAGAAGAGGAGAGAGGAGGAGGAGAGGAGGAGAGAGAGGAGGGAGGAGAAGGAGAGAGGAGAGAGAGAGGAGGAGAGGAGAGAGGAGGAGGAGAGAGGAAGAGAGAGGAGGATGAGGAGAGAGGAGGAGGAGAGAGGAGGAGGGAGGAGGAGGAGAGGAGAAGGAGAGAGGAGGAGGAGAGAGGAGGAGGGAGGAGAGGAGGAGAGGAGAGGAGAGGAGGAGAGAGGAGGAGAGAGGAGGGAGGAGGATGAGGAGAGGAGAGAGGAGGAGGAGGAGGAGAGGAGGAGGAGGAGGAGAGAGGAGAGGAGGGAGGCGAGGAGGAGGAGGAGGAGGAGGAGGAGAGGTCATAACTTTCGACCTACAGTGCAGTCATCCTGAAGGAGTGAGAGGAGGTTAAGCGAGGAGGTTCTCGGTGGTGGAGGGGGGCAGAGGGGCAGGTGTGAGGTGTTGAGCCTACCTGCTCGTCGCACGAGGTCCTGGTGAGCTGCCTTCTGTCCAGGCGTTCAGCAGACCGCCCCCCCCCCACAGGACGCTACCCACAGCCCCTCCTCTCTGCCCCCCCCCCCCCACAGGACGCTACCACAGCCCCTCCTCTCTGCCCCCCCCCCCCCCACAGGACGCTACCCACAGCCCCTCCTCTCTGCCCCCCCCCCCACAGGACGCTACCCACAGCCCCTCCTCTCTGCCCCCCCCCCACACGCACCCCACCCCCCCCCCCCCTCTCCGCCCCCCCCCCCTCTCTCCCCCCCCCCCCCCCCACCCCCCCACAGGACGCTACCCACAGCCCCTCCTCTCTGCCCCCCCCCCACAGCCCCTCCTCCGTCTTACCTTCGCTGATGGCATTGTTGTCCTCGGCAACGGCCAAGTCCTGCCGTCGCTGAGGCTGGACCGACTCGCCCCCCCGCTGGGCTGCTGGGCGAGAGACACCAGGGATACATGCAGGGGGAGAGAGGAGAGAGGGACGATGAAACCATATTCACAAGACTTAAGGATGACTTTTAAGATAGAAAGTGACCACCACATGGTCTAGTGCTGACAGGACTTTTACTTTGGTACATCTTCGTCTAGTGCTGACAGGACTTTTACTTTGGTACATCTTTGTCTAGTGCTGACAGGACTTTTACTTTGGTACATCTTCGTCTAGTGCTGACAGGACTTTTACTTTGGTATACAGGACTTTTACTTTGGTATACAGGACTTTTACTTTGGTATACAGGACTTTTACTTTGGTATACAGGACTTTTACTTTGGTATACAGGACTTTTACTTTGGTATACAGGTCTTTTACTTTGGTATACAGGTCTTTTACTTTGGTAGCCCACCTGCGTGCTCCCCCAACAGTGGTCGGCTCCGCTCTGCTCCTCGCACGGCGCTGATCCTAAACTGGAACTCCTGGGACACGTCCACCTCCTCCAGGAGCAGCCTGGGCTCATCCACCGACACCTCCTTTTCCTCCCCACCTGAGCAGGAGGCGCAGCGGGTTAGGTGTCAGAGGAGGGTGGGGGTGATCATCCTAATCAAAACCAGTTGGTCCAGTCCACCAGGGGGGTGACTGGCCCCACCCCAGCTCCTGGTCCGTCCGTTCAATGTTCCTCCCACTTGTGATGTCACATGTGAGTTAACGAGCAGACAGGTGAGTTAGAGGAGCTACACCTAAAGAGCAGTTAGAGGAGAGCTAATGAGCAGACAGGTGAGTTAATGAGCAGACAGGTGTGTTAACGAGCAGACAGGTGAGTTGGGGAGCTCCACCTAACGAGGAGACAGGTGAGTTAACGAGCAGACAGGTAAGTTAACGCGCAGACAGGTGAGTTAACGAGCAGACAGGTGAGTTAACGAGCAGACAGGTGAGTTGGAGGACCTACACCTAACGAGCAGATAGGTGAGTTAACGAGCAGACAGGTGAGTTAACGAGCAGACAGGTGAGTTGGGGAGCTCCACCTAACGAGGAGACAGGTGAGTTAACGAGCAGACAGGTGAGTTAGAGGAGCTACGCCTAACGAGCAGACAGGTAAGTTAACGCGCAGACAGGTGAGTTAACGAGCAGACAGGTGAGTTAACGAGCAGACAGGTGAGTTGGAGGAGCTACACCTAACGAGCAGACAGGTGAGTTAACGAGCAGACAGGTGAGTTGGAGGACCTACACCTAACGAGCAGATAGGTGAGTTAACGAGCAGACAGGTGAGTTAACGAGCAGACAGGTGAGTTGGAGGACCTACACCTAACGAGCAGATAGGTAAGTTAACGAGCAGACAGGTGAGTTAACGAGCAGACAGGTGAGTTGGAGGACCTACACCTAACGAGCAGACAGGTGAGTTAACGAGCAGACAGGTGAGTTAGAGGAGCTCCACCTCCAGAAAGGTTTCGCCCCCTGGTTTGTTTTTCCCGGTCCTTCAATGAACAGAGGGCTAGGGGGCGTGGCCTCAGGGGCCTGGCATCATGTGTGAAGCCTTTTGAGACTGGAACTATGATTAAGGGCTGTGTAAACTTGAATTGGATGGCAATGGTCTGAAATACGCGCCTCAGTAAATACTGTGTTTACCGAGGGCTTTGGGTCTGTCTCAGAAGGCATTTAGCTAAGGGACTAAGGATCTTAAAATGATACAGTTTTCACATTCTACGATATGACCTGGATGGCACTTAGAATATAAATTACAGATGCTGTTAAAGCATCTCTCTCTCTCGGACGTACCTCTCTCTCTCTCTCTCTCTCTCTCTCTCTCTCTCTCTCTCTCTCTCTCTCTCTCTCTCTCTCTCTCTCTCTCTCTCTCTCTCTCTCTCTCTCTCTCTCTCTCTCTCTCTCTCTCTCTCTCTCTCTCTCTCTCTCTCTCTCTTGCTATAAAACAAGGCCTTACATGTCCTCTGTCCTGTGAGTTGCTTCATGGGCAGCAGCTAGTAAACCACTCATCCAAACCTAGTAACATAGCTCTAGCGTCGTAGCTCTTTCATCGTAGCTCTTGCATCAGTGCTCTAGCCTTGTATCTCTAGAGTCGTAGCTCCAGCGTCGTAGCTCTAGCATCGTAGCTCTAGCCTCGGAGCTCTAGCATGGCAGCTCTAGCCTCGTAGCTCTAGAATGGTAGCCCTAGCGTCGCAGCTCTAGCATGGCGGCTCTAGCGTGGCAGCTCTCTCTCTACCTGTACTGTACAGAGTCAGGTCTGTGGTTAGAGGACATTCCATTCCCAGTAAACAAACCGATTCCACTCGTCGCAGTAACACTTTGTCACGCCGTAATTACACTTTTCACTCCTAACCACCGAACCACACGGCGGCCGCTTCCTCCAGCGGACAGTAAACCTGTCCCCCAGGCAGAGCTTTACGATGACAGAGCACCTCCAGGTCACCGCCTGCTGGAGGGGCCGGCTGTATCGCCACGGTTACAGGCCTGTCGCTGGGGGACCGCTCACCGCGTGGCCCCCCTTCCAAACCAACCGGACCTCAGCGGTCGACTGCTACAGCTAGATGCTAAGCTAACTACGGCTAACTAGAGATGGTTGGACCTCCTTACGATCCTGTATATGAAACACTCTGCTAGGAGGAGGAGGAGGAGCAAGGAGGTGGAGGAGGAGAAGGAGAATGGAGTGGGTGGAGGAGCGAGGCAGTAGAGGAGGAGGAGAGAGGAGAGGAGAGGGAGGAGGAGGAGTAGGAGGCGGGAGAGGAGGAAGATGAAAGGGGAGGAGAAGGGAGAGGCGGGAGAAGCAGAAGGGGGAGGAGGAGTTGGAGGAAGGAGGAGGAGAAGGGAGGAGGGAGGAGAAGGGAGAGGGAGGAGGGAGGAGCAGGATGTAGAGGAGTAAGAGGTGTCCATCCCTGCAGAGAAGGAGAACTTCCGCCCATCTGTTCAGAGGACTCTCCGCCAACCTCAACCCTCTACCAACCCTAAGCCCTCCACCGTAGACCGCCTCGAGCCTGTGGGGGTCTCACCAGGGGGGGAGCTGTAGACCACCTTGTAGCCGTCACAGTCTCCCTTGGGTTCCTTCCAGGTGAGCAGCAGGCTGTCTGGGCCGGACACTTTGACCCGCAGTCTCCGTGGCGACGAAACTACGGGAGGGGTCAGAGTCAAGAGGCTGAACCGCGGCAGGCAGGGGGATTACAAAGGGTCAAATGGTTCGACATGGCCTCACACCCACCCATTCATGCACATATTCACCCGTTCGTGCACACAATCACACGTCCATGCACACAAACACCCTTCCATGCACACAATCACCCGTCCGTGCACACATTCACCCGTTCACGCGCACATTCACAGCCCGACGGCGGAGCCAGCCATGCAGGGCGACCATCAAGTCGCCAGGAGCGGTCAGGGTGAGGCCGGGCGTCTCGCTCAGGGACGCCTCGACACTGCGCCTAGGAGGAGCCGGGGATCGAACCAGCAACCTCCCGGTTACATCCTGCTCTACCTCCTGAGCCGCATGCCGCCCGTTCTGGACTGTTCTCTGAGGATGGGGGAGGATGGAGGATCATGCAGACATTCAGCCCGCACAGGAACATGCTGATGGGATCACAGGCGGCTGGGGGACCTGGGTGGTGGCGCTGATGGTATCACCGGGTTTCGTGAAAGGCTTTGAACAGTCCTCTGATGTTGGGGGCTTCCAGCGTGGGGAGTGTGTGGGGTTTATAAATGGTTTGGCTTCTGATAGCATTTAGCTAACTGTCCAACACGCAGCAAATGCTAAACCACAGGCGTGGCACTAACTCATGTTGCTAGCCTACGCTGCTAGCCTATGCTGCTAGCCTATGCTGCTAGCATACGCTGTTAGCATACGCTGCAAGCCTACGCTGCTAGCCTACGCTGCTAGCCTACGCTGCTAGCATACGCTGCTAGCCTACGCTACTGGCCTAATCTGCTAGCATACGCTGCTAGCCTACGCTGCTAGCATACGCTACCGTTGACTCGTTATCATCGCCTCCATTCTGCAGCCATTCAGCTGACGTTGATATTAACATTGTACCAACACTTAAATCAACATGTGTACATGTGGTTGTGTCTATGTGATTGTGTGTATGTGGGTGTGTTTATGTGGGTGTGTGTCTATATTTGTGTCTCCCTGATCAGACTCCCTTTATTCAGCCCGAACTAAAAGGATCCTCACTATAATTTACCTTTTCCAAAAAAAGACAAAAAATATTTCAAACAGACCTGCTGAGGTCTGAACCGGTCTGTACTGGTCTGAACAGGTCTGTACCGGTCTGAACCGGTCTGAACCGCCCCGTGTTCAAACTGTTGATCCCTGATGACCACATGATGCGTGGTGATGAAGGGGTGAACTCATGCACTGACCTCATGTTTACACCGCTAGGTCAAACATGACCGCCCAGGGGCGGGGCTTACCCACCGGCCCATCCCCCTCTCTGACATGCAGGCTAGACTAATAGCACACGCCCCTTTGAGCCCATGACCAATCAGAGGAGTGAATACTGACCATGGGGGGCGGGGGGGGGGACAGACCGCCTCCTCTTCAACCAGCCGCTCCGAAGGCCGGGACGCTGCGAGCTACATACTACCCTCTACAGGCTACGCACGGCACGCCGCGACCGCGCCACAAGCTTCATGCTAACCTCTACACGCGACGCACGGCACGCCGCGTCCGTGCCACGAGCTACATGCCAACCTCTACACGCTACGCACGGCATGCCGCGGCCGTGCTACGAGCTACATGCTAACCTCTACAGGCTACGCACGGCACGCCGCGACCGCGCCACGAGCTACATGCTAACCTCTACACGCTACGCACGGCACGCCGCGACCGTGCTACGAGCTACATGCTTCATGCTAACTTCTACACACTATGCACGGCACGCCACGACCACGCTACGAGCTACGTGCTACATGCTAACCTCTACACGATGCACATGGCTAGCCGCGTAAGTATAGTACGATTATAGTAAGTATAGTAACAGTATTCAATTCAAATAACTTCATTCTTCCGTTCAGAACTTCAAATGCGGAGGAGCAGCAGGGTGTGTCTATACCCAAAAGAACACACAATAAACAAACACACGCACACACAAACGCACCATCAGCCCACACTAGATATATGGCAGATAAAAAACCTTTGCTAAGCCTAGTGATAAATAGTACCTCCATAGTAGAGGAGTGTAGGGTTTGGCCAAGAAGGAGTGCTTTTGGAATGAAGATTGGAGGTCACCAGAAAGACCTTTTGAACTGTTTATTTAGCATTCACAATATTTTACCTTTTTTCTACTGCACTTGAATCTGTGTTGGCAAGCTTAAAAGCAGGGGGGAAGGTAATGTGAAGATGTGAACGGCATCTTCACTCCGTTGAACCATGTTGTTAAAGAAGCACATGTGCCTGTCAGGCTGTTGTGTGATAGTCTGCAGCTGGGGCTCTTAGGGTAACTGAGCCACACCCATCCTGCTGCTCCTCAAGGGGGCCAGAGTTCTACACTGAAGGGGGCTTTTTGAGTTGTGCAAGTGAAATGACTGTTGGGTGCCGTTTGTTTTATGTATAAATACCCTTTCTTCCAATAACATTGTGCGTCAAGGAAACTCTTTTTCACAAAGAGCAATAAATAATAGTTCAAAAAAAAGAGTCCAGCTGTTAGAAAAGAGAGGAGACGGTTCAAGAAGAGGTTCAACCAATCAAAAGTCGAATGGATGCCGGCACTAAGCTTGGCGGGGCTGTTTGTCCTTACTGTATGGGTTCTGTATCTGTGTTAAGAGGCAGTTCTGGCTGTGTAGAGTGTGTGTGATGTCCAAGGTCATTTGTCTTGCTTTTTGCTTAGTCCTTTTGCAATATAAACTGATGAGTGATTCCTGCTGTTGTCCAATTATTTTGCTGCTCAGTTTGATGAGTATAGTACGATAATAATAAGTATATCATGCTCTTATCAGTACCTGAAGAGGACTTGTTCTGAACACAGTACAGAGTACTCTTCTCTGGCATCGTATTCAGTTCACCAGTTCATATTCAGTTCATCAGTTCACAGCCCAGTTCATATTAGGTTAATTGGTTCATATTCGGTTCGGTCATATTCAGCTCATTAGTTCATAAGTTGATATTCAGCTCATCAGTTCATATTTAGTTCATCAGTTCATTAGTTAATATTAGGTTCATTATTTCATGTTCAGTTCATCAGTTCATCATGGGGGGGGTACCTTGGCCCTGAGTGGGCGGAGCCACCAGCATCAGGAAGAGCAATGGAACCCAGAGAGACAAACCAGGACCCACAGACGGAGGCATCCTAGGAGAGGAGAAGAAGGGGAGAGGAGGAGGAGGGGAGAGGAGGAGGAGGGGAGAGGAGGAGGAGGGGAGAGGAGGAGGGGAGAGGAGGAGGAGGGGAGAGAAGGAGGGGAGAGGAGGAGGAGGGGAGAGGAGGAGGGGAGAGGAGGAGGAGGGGAGAGCAGGAGGGGAGAGGACAGACGGAGGGAGACGTAGGAGAGGAGAAGAAGGGGAGAGGAGGAGGAGGGGAGAGGAGGAGGAGGGGAGAGAAGGAGGGGAGAGGAGGAGGAGGGGAGAGGAGGAGGAGGGGAGAGGAGGAGAAGGGGAGAGGAGGAGGGGAGTAGAATCATTTGAGGGGTGAGAGAATCAGCCTTGGTACAGTCTGACCTCCCCCCCTGCGGCATCAACTTACCAGTTGGAACAGTCTCAAAGGTGAGACAGCTAACAGAAGGGACAGGTATCAGGTGAGACAGTTACAGGTAAGACAGGTAACAGAAGAGACAGGTAACAGAAGAGACAGGTAACAGGTGCGACAGCTTACAGGTAAGACAGATTACAGAAGAGATAGATAACAGGTGAGACAGTTACAGGTAAGACAGGTAACAGAAGAGACAGGTAACAGGTGAGACAGTTACAGGTAAGACAGGTAACAGAAGAGACAGGTAACAGATGAGAGAGGGAACAGGTGAGGCAGGTAGCAGGTAATACCTTTAACAGGTGAGACGGGTAACAGGTGCGACAGGGGAGACAGGTATATCACCTGGCTTTCTTCCAATTGGTTCTCCGCGTCTGATTTTGGCGCCCCGGGCTGACGGCCCCTCGCTCATTAACTAACGAGTCTCGTGGCTCATTAACTAACGAGTCTCGTGGCTCATTAACTAACGAGTCTCGTGGCTCATTAACTAACGAGTCTCGCTGGCTCATTAACTAACGAGTCTCGCGGCTCATTAAACAGGATGGGTCTCATCCACTCAGCCGCGCGCTCTGCTGGACGACCGCGACGTGTTCAGACCACGTGCTACAAACGAGGGCCCCCTGCACCCCGCCGCCTGGGGATTCAGGTGATGATCGATGAAGTGTATCGATCAGGTGTGTGTGTTCGACCCCCTAACCCCAGTCTCAGGGGGCACCGGGTCCACACACAACACGACCTCCATTCATTGAATACACAAACTACATTGAATACACAAACTACATTGAATACACAAACTACACTGAATACACAAACTACATTGAATACACAAACTACATTGAATACACAAACTACATTGAATACACAAACTACATTGAATACACAAACTACATTGAATACACAAACTACATTGAATACACAAACTACATTTAATAGATAACCCCACCGAACACCTACCTTCTCTCTTCGATTCTGTCCTCAAGACGCACGCGGCACAATCCGTCAAGCAGCTCAGGTTCAACCCTAGTTTAACTCCCTCTCTCCCCCTCTCCTCTGAACTCTCTCTCTCTCTCTCTAACCTCTCTCTCTCTCTCTCTCTCTCCCCCTCTCCTCTGAACTCTCTCTCTCTCCCCCTCTCCTCTGAACTCTCTCTCTCTCTCTCTCCCCCTCTCCTCTGAACACTCTCTCTCTCTCTCTCTCTCCCTCTCTCCTCTTAACACTCTCTCTATCTCTCTCTCTCCCCCTCTCCTCTTAACACTCTCTCTATCTCTCTCTCGCCTCTCTCTCTCTCTCCCTCTCTCCTCTTAACACTCTCTCTCTCTCTCTCTCTCGCCCTCCTCTCTCTCTCTCTCTGCCCTCTCTCAGCTCTAACTTTCTAAAACTAAAATTAAAATTCTCCCCTCCCCCTCCCCCTCTCCCTCTCCCTCTCTCTCTCTCTCTCTATCTCTCTCTCGCTCTCTCTCTCTCTCTCCCTCTCTCCTCTTAACACTCTCTCTCTCTCTCTCTCTCTCGCCCTCTCTCTCTCTCTCTCGCCCTCTCTCAGCTCTAACTTTCTAAAACTAAAATTAAAATTCTCCCCTCCCCTCCCCCTCCCCCTCTCCCTCTCCCTCTCCCTCTCTCTCTCTCTCTCTCGGAGGTGTGAGTTGAGACTTGCTGCAGACGTGAATGGCCTCCCTACAGCGACTCATTCCTGCAGATTGTTTAATACTAGGCGAGGCGCCGAAATATGTGTTGACGGGGCAGAGAGAGATCCGAGACCCATGGGGGCTCCGACAGCACCCCGGGGTGCTGTTAACCCCTCAGCCTGGCCGACAACATCACATCTGCATTTACATTTGTACATCTTATTTTACTTTTGATATATCCTAACATGTGTACTGTCAATAGAGTCCTCACATGTGTACTGTCAATAGAGTCCTCACATGTGTACTGTCAGTAGAGTCCTCACATGTCTGGAGGACATCACATGTCGTTCCTCACATGTCTGGAGGACATCACATGTCGTTCCTGTACATCATCATCCTCACTGCGTCCTTATTGGTCTGTGGCTCACACACACACACACACACACACACACACACACACACACACACACACACACACACACACACACACACACACACACACACACACACACACACACACACACACACACACACACACACAAAGAGCTAGCTAGACACAAACACACACAGCTAGCTAGTCACACACACGCACACAACACACACACAGCAAGCTAGACACATACACACACACATTAGATAAACACAAACACATACGCACAGACCCCCCCCCCCCCCACACACACACATAAACAGCTAGCTAGACACAAACAGACACACACAGCTAGCCACACACACGCACACAACACACACACAGCTAGCTAGACACATACACATTAGATTAACACACACACACACACACACACACACACACACACACACACACACACACACACACACACACACACACACACACACACAGCTGGACACACACACACAAATCTAGACACACACACACATCTAGACGCACACACACACACACACACACACATTCACACAGCTAGTTAGACACACACACACACCTACACACACACACAGCTAGCTAGACACATACACATTAGATAAACACACACACATACGCACACACACACACACACAGCTAGCTAGACACACACACACACACACAAATCTAGACACAACACACACACATCTAGACGCACACACACGCACACAGACACACAGCTAGCGAGACACACACACACAGCTAGCATGACAGACCCTCACAGACACATGGTGGGCACACACATGTTGGTGCCTGCCCACCTCGCTCTCTCGTCTTCTGTAATCTTCAAAGGAACCTGCAAACCACTTCAAGTACGTATGCATGTATACCGATCCATATGACTGTATATGTATGGATGCATATGTGTGGATCTGTATGCATATAGAAACACACACACACACACACACACACACACACACACACACACACACACACACACACACACACACACACACACACACACACACACACACACACACACACACACACACACACACACACACACACACACACACACACACACACACACACACACACACACACACACACACACACACACACACACACACACACACAACCTTCAGTCTATTGTGAAGGTTCTACCTCACCTGTCCACTAGGGGTCTCTACTCTGTTTGGACTCACATGCTTACTCACACGTGTGTGTGACTAAGTATTTCCCCAGTGTTAAATATGCAGTGTCAAACTCCATTAACTATCTGAGTTAATATAACAACAGCTGGAGTAGAATGCCCCCTAGTGTCTGGTGTCAATTTCGGTAGTTAAAAGACGGGGTGTAAAGTACTCTATAAAGCTCCACCCACCCCTTTCTCATTTCAAAACTGCCCCGACTCTGCACTCCGCCATTTTCAACAGCTTTCGTCGTGTCGAGGAAGTCTGGTAAGTTTCTCCTCTTCGTTCATTTAACCAAACATTTAGCATGTCTACATAACTAATGTAAAACTGCCTTATTGTCATTTACCGTGTACTGCAGTACGTTTTGTATTGTAAAAATAGAAGATCCAGTTGTGGCTAGCTGAACAAATAAGCAGTACCTAGCTTCTTCATTTCGGCTAACCTGCTACCATAAACAGGATTTAGTCGGTAAGAGGTTACTTTAACATTATGAAGGTTTATAAAAAAGTGCATTGGTGGTTATCCTGTAATCATTTTAGACTCCGGTAGGTAAAATGGGAAGACTGCATATGTGGGAAGAAGTGGACCAAATTGCGCGGGCAATACAATTGACCCTTCTCTAAGCCCCGCCCCCCTTAGTTACTGTTGCTATGTCTGTCAAGCTTTCGCTCCTAGCAAAAGATGGCGTTTTCAATGATACCATCAACACAATTTCCAAAGGAAATCACCACACGTTTTTGGAAAAACGGTTCTGATATATCAGAGAGAAGTCGACAGAAGGGTCTGCAGTATGCGTTTGAGGGATATATCCACAATATCGTCTGCTGGCGGACGATATACACCGGTTGTATTTGTTTACAGCGCGCCAGGATATTGTTCCCATATAGTGGGATTGATTTATACCCTGGAGCTCATAAACAGACAGCAAGAAACCCCAACGAAGTCCTGCACAAGTGTGCCACAACAATGGCATAAACCGAGGAGTAATAAAATAAAAGCTGTGCCCATATCATCCGTAGTGGTCGCAAAAGCCAGACGTGACCGCAAACGGAGACCTATTGATTGCCACTACACAGGGAGCAGGTAAACTTACATGTATTAAGGATATTATTTAGGTTTGATTGGTTGTGAGTCTCACTTTTTTGTTACTATGATAATACAGATGATGGCGCTCTTATAACATACATTTCTTTTATTAATCTTTCCGTGATTCAGCTGTTGATGTGGTCTTCCACACTGCTTTATCCACGTGTTGCACCTCTCTTCTTGGGTCTTGGGCTTGGGGAAGGGGAAAAATTGGACACCACCTTCGACACTTTGAGAGTCTCGGGTGTCGGATTTACAGGTCCCGTATGCGCACCGCTTCGGCATATTAGCATCTGCTGAAAGCTTGACAGACCTCTCGGTTGCAACACACAGTTGCTAACGTAGGATTGGTCAGTGGTTGTTTAGGGGAGGGGCTTAGCGAAGGGTCAATTGTGCAGCCTTACTAGCCTAGCCACTCTAATATTAACTTAGTAAATTAATTTCAGACCTACAAGTTACTGTGAAGGTTATCCAAATAAAGTAAAGTACAGTACGAGGTAGAAATATATCTGATCATTAATTATATGCCAATAATATATAGTTAATGCTCTGAAGGGACAATAATTGCTGCACACCCCTAATAAATATTAAGGTTTTCCATTTTTCAGCCTGTTTCGTGTAGACTACTACCACTACTGAACTCCCGCCCTTTATATAGTTTGCTGTGCTGTGAGAATTTATCGTCTTTCATCTTAATTTTTTCTACAATTACAACATCATTTATAACGTTTTTTTTCCCGTCTTTTGTAGATGCATCACTCGTTTAGCGATGTTACAAAGCCAGAAGTCACCTTTGATTTTCAGGAAGACATGGAGGTCTTCCTTCACATGGCAGCTGAGGAGGATCTTCAAGTCAACGCCATGTTCCTGACGCGCTTCAGAATAAAGTGTCAAAACGTTTACAATGTATTGATTTTTTTACGACTTTACTTATTCACTTTGGTTACACACAGAGCTAAGTTAAAAAAACAGACTTGAGTTTCTCGTATTTAAAAATGTTCAAATAAGGTGGTCCAGCAGCACAAGGTAAGACAATATTATAGACAATTAGAGGACAGATATTAAATGAATGATGGTTCAGAGTAAGAATGTAGGAATGCAAAAGTGCTAATAACTTATGATGGAGTGCAGTCTAACCTTATGATATTAAGACAGCAGAATGTCCTAGACCTAATATAAATATGTTAGAAAAGGAGACGCTATAGAGGAATTGTTCTAACTATTCCTGTCCACTCACATAGTTTCTGTATTTAAAATAATTATTAGCCTCAATCTCTGATGCCCTTCATCTTACAATACGAGTATCAGTTTATATTAAATATTAAATTGAGATGATTGCAGTATAACAGAAGGAATTCTGAATTCTGAATAAGTTGTGTGTATTTACAGAGAGAAGGGCCATAAGCTCCAGCTTAAAGTCAACAGCGAGTGTCAAGTCTTCTGAACCGGGAGGGTTTATCCGATTTTATGCCGTAATTTATTACGTTCACGTTTTATTTTATTTTCAGATTTCGCCCGTTCATTTATGTAAACACATTTATTTTATTTTCCAATTTTTATTTTATTTTCAGATTTCGCCCGTTCATTTATGTAAACACATTTATTTTATTTTCCAATTTTTATTTTATTTTCCGATTTCCGGTGTGCTGGTGGATGTTTGTGTGCGTGGATGTCTGCAGTGGAAGTTCTGTGGGTGGATGTCTGGAGCCAGACTTTAGGCTTTTTCTGCAGATTTAAAACAGCTATCCATTCTTTTTTTGTGAAAATGCTTACATTGCAGATGAATTGTAATGTAAAGAGTTCACATAATTCAAGCCTTTAAACATAAAACTGGTGTTGTTACAGGTTGGGGACAGTGACCTCTCATCGGTTTTACTACTGTCACACCTGATTCCACCGTCTGCCCAGGGTCGGAAGAGACCATGGAAAGTGTCCGCGTCCCAAGTAGAGAAACAACTTGTCATCTTCCAGGGTGTCCGTCCGTGCATCCTTAAAAAGTCTTAAAAAGTCTTAAATTCATGTTTCTAAATTTAAGGCCTTAAAAAGTCTTAAATTCGTTACAAATGTCATATGCTGGTCTTAAATACTGTAACTCAAGGTCTTAAATTTGTCGGGGCAGGACTATATATTTTTATGTTCCTTAAGGGACTTTTCACGGAGGACATGTAGAGAGGCTTCTTTCTTGCTAGCTGCATATATAAACCATTATCTGCGTGCCTGCTAGCTAGTCTGCGACAATGGGTAGGTGCAATTTCAAGAACAGTTGGCAGGAAGACGTCCGTTTCCGTAGTTGGCTCGCGTCTGTTGCCAACCCCCACCATCACGTGTTTTAGGTCTTTCAGATTTCATTCAAGGTGCATAAAAAGGTCTTAAAAAGTCTTAAATTTGACTTGCTGAAACCTGCAGATACGCTGTCTTCAAGAAGGTTTATATTTTTTCCTAATTAATATAAAGATTATTCATTATTATAATATTGCATCCATTGTAACATCCACTGATACACGCAAGACTCTGTTCTTTTCACAGATGTTTAATGTCGCACTTGTCGTCGTCAAACAGCTGCATTCTTGCATTCTTCAGCTTGCCAACACGTTTCACCATGACATCATCACACCCAAACACCATAGGACTATACAGACATACAATTAGCTTAAGCTAACTTCTGGAAGCGTCCAGGGAATAATCAAAGGGTCAACCAAAGAAACAAAGCAACAGGTACATTTACAAAATACTACTAGAGTCCACCTTGCGGTCAAAGAGTGAAATTACACATAGTCCACAGGGCAAGAAAACACTGCCTGAAGTTACTACCATGTTCATTTAATCATCTATGTGTGCATATTATTTGCCAATAATATATAAAAAATATTGAATTATTCCATAACAACCAAGTTCATTTTGTCGTCGGTGTACGTGTATCTTCTCAGACTGGAACATCCATCCAAGTACATCTCGACGACATTACTACCAGCGCCTAACCATCTCTGCTGGCTGTTGGAGTAAGGAAGGATGCAGTCCACCAGTTCTTCATCATTCTGGATCGGAGTGCCATACCTTGCAGGTCAACTTCTTCTCTAGGAGCTTTCGATGAGCTGTTTAAGGCACATTTTGTGTTGGGCACATCATACGACTCCATGCTCCATAACATGTACATTTTCATCCAGACCATCGGTACAACATCGATGTTGGGAAAGTCAAGCAGAGTCCTCGTGTTGCTGACGTAAGGGCAAGGTTACTCAATTAGTGCTTGAGGTTTTCCTCATCATGAGGTGCTTTGTTTGTCAGGCTGAATTAAAAAGTTCCCATATGCTTGTTAGGCGCTTACGTTTAGTTCATGGTTACTTGCCTGGAAGAAACCTTTCGCCTTAAATGTGTTCAGACTGGCTCTGGATCTGAGTTCGGTACTTTTTCTGGTTTTAGGAAGCATTTGAAACTGCAGGCTGAAACTGATGTTACGGTGCAGGAGAGGTTGTGGCAAGCAATGTAGATGAGACGCCAACATCATCTGAACCTTAAAGTCTGAGAGGAGCACTCTTGATATGGTTGCCTCTGCTGTTGCACAACTCAAGGCAGCTGGATAAAGTTAGTCAACTGTAAACAGTTTTGTCTCATCCATGGAAGAAGTGTTTTTTGAGATTAATAGTCAGGCTAAAGATGCATCTTTACGGTCTTCCCCTGTAAAGCTGCGTGCTTCCACACTAAGTGAGCTCAACAACGGCCCAGACATTGCTTCCAAATTTGGAGCTGAATTATCACCCAGTATTTTCTCTGCCAAATGGATTAAATACCATGGTACCGAGTACTGCCATGACTTCATTATCTGTACTGAGGTAGCATTTGAGATGCCTGTGTTTTGTAAGATAGAGTCCATTGCTGTGAAGGATGAAAATGTATTACTCTGTGGAAAACTGATGGAAACGGTTTGCTTTGAGCATCATTACCATGCCTTTAAGGTCCGACTGCATCCAGACAATGTTCGAAAAGTGTTGCACATTGAAGAGCTATGTTCCTTTAAACCATTTGATGTTCAAATGACTTATAGAAAAATAGATTGCTCAAAGTACATTATTCCATGTTGCCATTTTATGTAGCCCTCAATGATTTTCAATGTCGGTTTCCGCCATGAGATTTAAGTATGTCCGCCTGACAGTTTGCACTAAAATAAAGAAGTTGAACTGCATTATTTTCTGATAACTTGTCATTTTTAAATATTCTGTTTTCTAAATTT
>OLKM01000788.1:115801-131048 GCA_900291075.1 Melanogrammus aeglefinus
TCGGGGTGAGTTCCCCGTTGTCGTGTTGCCTCGGAACAGATCGGCATTGTTCGGCTCCAGTGTGTTGAGATGAATAGACTCCGCCGCATTAAACCTGTCTGTTTCCCAATGTGAAGGCTGCGCATTGGGAAACAGCCAGGACGTCGCGGTCACCGTTCCGCTGTAGTCCCGGACCAAACACCGCGAGAGCTGCTATGCTCTCTCTATTATGCATTGGATGTACGTCCCCTCCGGCCCCGCCCCCCTATACAGCTCGTGTCCTCAAATCACCTCACACGCGCGTGCATGTGCTCTGCACTCAAACCAGACGCGACGCGTTTATGGTTAACGTTCAGCGGACACACGCTGCGCGCCCTCGAGACTCAAACAGCGGTTGTTTTGTTTTTTTTACTGCACATCTGGCCGCTCGCGTGCTCGTGTCGGATCAGTTCCGGAAATACCTCCGATAAATGTCAACACGTGCACGAGCACTTTTACACTCACGTTTACACACACACACACACACACACACACACACACACACACACACACACACACACACACACACACACACACACACACACACACACACACACACACACACACACACACACACACGACCTACTGATCTGTTGACCTGCTAGTCGGGGTAGCTCTGCGCATGCGTCTTAAACACACCTTACATTCATCGACATTCTCTGATTCATCTTCACATGTCGTAAACACGCGCCGTGTCCTCAGCAGACACCGCCCCTTCTCCATGTGCAGGGGGGTGCGACACGCACCCTCGCACGCCCTTTATCACGCCCGCGCATCGTTGCCCCCCTCCCCGTCACGTCTCTTTCAGTAAACCAGACTCTGATGTCGGTGTTTAACGGCCGTCCTATAAGAACAGCCTACACCCCTCAGCCACTTGCTCGTGCACGTCCCCCGGGCGCGCCGCCGAGTCTCCGGTTCACTGTCCTCATCTGACCCGCGCTCCAACGTCACGAAGCGCCGTCCACGCTGTTAAACGAGTTTCAGGACGAGTTGAAACTAAGATATATATCTATATATAACCCTGAAAGATGGAATATCTATATCTATATCATGACAATTTTGATAAACTATATTTATGTCTGTTTCGTGCACAACCACGGCTCTATACTTACTTACTTTATACATACATACATACATACACACACACATACATACATACACACACACACACACATACAACACACACACACACACACACACACACACACACACACACACACACACACACACACACACACAAATACATCGATTTACATGACAAATTAACAAGCAAATATTTCATGTATATTTCTATGAATCTTAGATGCATGTTTATATCAAAATATTTGACTGTTCATATTCACACACAGTAAATGGAGGACAGTGGCTCATTGCAGACAGGCCTGTGTGTGTGTGTGTGTGTGTGTGTGTGTGTGTGTGTGTGTGTGTGTGTGTGTGTGTGTGTGTGTGTGTGTGTGTGTGTGTGTGTGTGTGTGTGATCATCTGATCCAGCCGCGGGTCTCTTAAGTGCGTGTCATGTCTTTGCGATATTTACCTCGTCTCTGATTGGTCGACCGACTCCCGGCGGTTCTGTTTGATGTCATCTTACCCAGAATCCTTTGGGCTTTGAAGCGGCTCTTTGTGGCGTCCAGGAAAAACGCCTCTGGAGTCTTTGACACATACATGAGGGTATTTTATTGTGGTAGGACAGTCATACAGGTCTTCTATTGTGGGGGGACAGTCATGAGGGTCTTTTATTGTGGTACGACACATTCATACAGGTCTTTTATTGTGGTAGGACAGTCATACAGGTGTTTTATTTTGGTAGGACAGTCATACAGGTCTATTATTGTGGTACGACACATTCATGAGGGTCTTTTATTATGGTAGGAAACAATCACGAGGGTCTTTTATTCTGGTACGACACATTCATCATGAGGGTCTTTTATTATGGTACGACACATTCATGAGGGTCTTTTATTGTGGTACGACACATTCATGAGGGTCTTTTATTGTGGTAGGAAACATTCAAGAGGGTCTTTTATTCTGGTAGAGCACCTGAGCTCTTGTTTGTGCTTTAAGAGCAGAAGGGTTTAAGGTAACAATGTTTAAACTGAAGTCAGGGGTCATTACTAGGGTCAGGCCGGGGTTAGAGGTCATTGCTAGGGTTAGTGTCAGAGTGAGGTATGTTATTATCTTACCAGCTGTATATTCTAAGCTGACCTGCTAATTAACGGAGGCTTTATTAATAAATATTCCGCTAAATTGCAGAATATTAATGAAAACAATCAAAGTATTCATCTGCTGAACTATTGGTTGGAAAGCTCTCCTGGGCTTTCTGATTGGACGCTACACAACTACTCAGGAAACATCAGCCAGCAATGAGAGAGAGAGACAGACAGGCAGAGAGACAGACAGAGAGATGTAAAGGGAGAGTGACAGAGAGAGAGAGACAAAGAGGGAGACAGAGAGAGAGAGAGAGACAAAGAGGGAGACAGAGAGAGAGATAGTGAGAAAGAAAGGCAAACAGAAAGAGAAAGAGAGACAGACAGAGAGACATAAAGGGAGAGTGACAGAGAAAGAGAGGCAGACAGAAAGAGACAGACAGAAAGAGAGACAGAGAGAGACAGTGTAATAAAACGCGTAGCAGTTTAGTTTTGGTGGACGTGGCGTTTAGAAGTAATAACAGAATAATGAAGAATTTAATTAACTTTTGATTTGAGTCGTGTTTTAATGACCCCAGGAACAACCATCTGATCACATTTATTAATATTTATCATGGAGAGAATCACACGAGACCCATCACACACACACACACACACACACACACACACACACACACACACACACACACACACACACACACACACACACACACACACACACACACACACACACACACACACACACACAGAACTAAGAAGGGGGCGTGACCTTGAGAAGGCAGTTGTATTTATTGAAGCACACAGCAGCAGCTTGAGTGGCTGCTCCGGGCGAAAGGGGCGGGACAACACCTCACGACATCTCATTGAACCAATCTAATGCTACATACGTTAATAAAGGTTCATACAAGTGCTTTTGGGGGCGTGCCTCGATGTAGCGAGATGTCCACATGAATAAGTACCTTTAGACTCAAAGATTATACCAAAGAGCTGAATACATTTGATCCGTTGGGGACCAGAGAGGAGGCGGAGTCCAGGCGTGGAGCCCCCCTGCCCTAGAGCCCAGCGGGGGGGGGGGGGGGCGTGAGGAGAAGCAGAATGGAGCAGGACTGACCTCTGACCTCCCCACGGAGGGGATCCCCTCAGCACCCCTGCATTCCCCCCAAAACCATTCCCGTATGATTCCTCCCAGCGTCCGGACACGGCAGGACTTTTACTTTGAAAAGTGCAGAGTGAGCAGAACCGGATTTGGGCGGTTTGGAGGAGTACCGACGTCTGGGGAACCGAAGCAAAGCAAGACGTGTCAAGAAACAGTTTGAACCAGGAAGTTATCACAGAAGAACTGTGCAGGTACTGAGCTTCTAACCATCACCACCCAGCCCAGCTAGTCAACTCGTTAACGCCACACTTTAGCAGTTTATCAGAAGATGAACGCTGCTGCCTGGAGGTAACATAGCCAGCAACTAGCAGAACATCAGCTATCAAGATAGAACCATAGAATCTGGCTAGCAGCTACATTGCCTAGTTAGCAGCCATCTTTCCAGCAGCTACTTAGCTAGAAAACCACCTAGCGGCCCACTAGAAACCACCAGTCAAGCAACAGTCCAACTAGAAAGTACCTTTCTAGAAGCTCTTTATCTGGAAGCTATCTAGCTATCAGCTGGTTTGCAGCGATCTAGCTGGCAGCTACCCCCTAGTTGGCAGCTACCTAGCCATCAGCTAGCTGGCGGCGACCTAGCCATCAGCTAGCTGGCGGCGACCTAGCCATCAGTTAGCTGGCGGCGACCTAGCCATCAGCTAGCTGGCGGCGACCTAGCCATCAGCATGCTGGCAGCGACCTAGCCATCAGCATGCTGGCGGCGACCTAGCCATCAGCTTGCTGGCAGCGACCTAGCCATCAGCTAGCTGGCGGCTACCTAGCCATCAGCTAGCTGGCGGCGACCTAGCCATCAGCTAGCTGGCGGCGACCTAGCCATCAGCTTGCTGGCGGCGACCTAGCCATCAGCTTGCTGGCGGCTACCTAGCCATCAGCTTGCTGGCGGCTACCTAGCCATCAGCTAGCTATCGGCTAGCTAGCCATCAGCTAGCTATCGGCTACCTAGCCATCAGCTAGCTATCGGCTACCTCGCCATCAGCTAGCTATCGGCTACCTCGCCATCAGCTAGCTATCGGCTACCTCGCCATCAGCTAGCTGGGTCTTCCTGGGTCCACATTCAGCGGGTCAACCTGAACACGGAGCTCCACCGGCGGTGGGCTGCAGTTCAGTATTTCATTCATTCATTTGTCGGTCACTCATTCACGGCGGTGGGGTTCAGCGTCGTCTACAACAGCGTGATGAACTGAGGGTCAACGGGCCAGGGGTCACATCTAGAGCCAGTCTAGATCGAGTCTAGGTCAGGTCTAGGTCAGGTCGGGGCGCAGTCTCGATAGGGTCTAACCCAGGTCCCGGTCCTTAGGGGTCCAGCGAGAGGCCAGCCTATCAGAAGCGTTGTACAGTATTGATATATGAGCGGCCATGCGCGGCGGACTACAGAGCGGACACTGAGCAGCTCTCCGCTGCGCTGTCGGACGCGTCGTCGCACGGAACTCCTTTGAGCCAACATGGAGGGAACCTCTGCTGCTAACCCTCTAAAGATGTGGATGAGCTGACGCACAACAAAACATACTAAACAGTTCGACGGAGGGAGAGCGAGGGGAGGGACTACTAGACAGGTTAAGAACAGTTCAGGCAGCAGGAATTTGAGATGCATTGAGCTCGGTTTGTCAGAGTGTGTGTGTTTGTGTTTCTGTGCCATGTGTGTGCGTGTGTACCATGCATGCGTGTGTACCATATATGCGTGTGCGTGTGTGCGTGTGTTGAAGGAGTTCTGTTTTGTTCTGATTCACACAGTGCGTCCTCAATGGACTGCTGGTCCAAGACGTCTCGACCAGGACTAAGACCAGGTCTACACCAGGACTAGGACCAGGTCTACACCAGGACTAGGATCAGGTCTACACCAGGACTAAGACCAGATCTACACCAGGACTAAGACCAGGTCTAGACCAGGACTAAGACCAGGTCTACACCAGGACTAAAACCAGGTCTACACCAAGACTAAGACCAGGACTAAGACCAGGTCTACACCAGGACTAAAACCAGGTCTACACCAAGACTAAGACCAGGACTAAGACCAGGTCTAGACCAGGACTAAGACCAGGTCTACACCAAGACTAAGACCAGGTCTACACCAGGACTAAGACAAGGTCTAGACCAGGACTAGGGGCGCTCTTCGACATTCGTCTTCCTCCTCCACTTCATCTGAAGCTCCTCCTCTTCCTGTGAGGAGGGTCAGGTACAGACCGGGTCAGAACCCGGTCTGGGAGTCTAGTGGTTCCACAAGGCTGGGAGTACAAAATAAACGTGTAAGCCCACGCTGTGCACGTGAACACACACTGCTGGCACCGTAGTTTTAGAGACCAAAACTTAGAAGACGCAGACTGGAGAGAGATCTGCTGTGTGTGTGTGTGTGTGTGTGTGTGTGTGTGTGTGTGTGTGTGTGACTGTAGTGTGTGTGACCAGAACTTTGTGACTCAGTCTGTGAGAGTGATGTGCTGTGTGTGTGTGTGTGTGTGTGTGTGTGTGTGTGTGTGTGTGTGTGTGTAGTTTACTTGTGTTTACAAAATGTAACAAATTTCTTCCTGTAAAATTGTACAAATCTGTAACAGATGTTCAATAAAACCAACCGACGTCCGTATGTACAGGAGGACCGGGGGGGGAGGTGGGGGTTCGGGGGACAAAGGGGTCCTGGGGGGTCCCGGTCCTGAGGACTAGTGGGTCCTGGTCCGCTGGAGTCCGGACCTCCACTTCCAGCTTTGGCACTCGGATAAACCGTCCGGCATTCCTTAGCCTGTTTCCACGGCAACCCAGGTCATGCGTGACACCCTCTCCGCCCCTCACCCCCCCATCGCCTCACCCCCCAGGTCTGGTGTCTGTTCTGAGGGGGGTCTTAAAGGGGCGGTGATACAGGCATATTAAAGGGATGGTGGCTGGGAGTTCTTAAAGTGGTGGAATACGGGGGTCCTTAAAGGGGAAGTGGCTGGGTGGTCTTATAGGGGAGGTGGCTGGGGGGTCTTATAGGGGAGGTGGCTGGGGGGTCTTATAGGGGAGGTGGCAGGGGGGTCTTATAGGGGAGGTGGCTGGGGGGTCTTATAGGGGAGGTGGCTGGGGGGTCTTAAAGGGGAGGTGGCAGGGGGGTCTTATAGGGGAGGTGGCTGGGGGGTCTTATAGGGGAGGTGGCTGGGGGGTCTTAAAGGGGAGGTGGCTGGGGGTCTTATAGGGGAGGTGTGGCAGGGGGGTCTTATAGGGGAGGTGGCGGGGGGTCTTAAGGGGAGGTGGCAGGGGGGTCTTATAAGGGAGGTGGCTGGGGGTCTTAAAGGGAGGTGGCTAGGGGGTCTTAAAGGGGAGGTGGCAGGGGGGGTCTTATAGGGGAGGTGGCGGGGGTCTTAAAGGGGAGGTGGCTGGGGGGTCTTAAGGGGAGGGGCAGGGGGGTCTTAAAGGGGAGGTGGCAGGGGGGTCTTAAAGGGGAGGTGGCTGGGGGGTCTTAAAGGGTACGTTCAGGGGTTTAAGGTGCAGGCGTCGTGCTCAGTGGGGGGGGGGGGGGGGTAAATCCAGGAGGTTGAGGGTTCAAATCCCCGACCGACGCGCTCCGAAAGCGTCCAGCGTCGTCCCGGACAAGCTGATAGGTCTGTTGCTATGGGAACCTCCCCATGCACGGCATTATGGGATGTGACCACACTAAGTGGTTTCCTTCGTTATAAAAAAACCCTCATCCTCTTCATCTTCCTCGTCTTCATCTGGTGGGCCTGGCGTTGTCATGGAGACAGCAGCGCCGTGACCCTGGGAGGGAACAAACCAGATATGATCATTTAAAACACTGAATACAGACCCGCAGATATACAGAACATAGAACAGACCCGCAGATATACAGAACATAGAACAGACCCGCAGATATACAGAACATAGAACAGACCCGCAGATATACAGAACATAGAACAGACCCGCAGATATACAGAACATAGAACAGACCCGCAGATATACAGAACATAGAACAGACCCGCAGATATACAGAACATAGAACAGACCCGCAGATATACAGAACATAGAACAGACCCGCAGATATACAGAACATAGAACAGACCCGCAGATATACAGAACATAGAACAGACCCCCAGATATACAAGAACATAGAACAGACCCGCAGATATACAGAACATAGAACAGAACCCCCAGATATAACAGAACATAGAACAGACCCGCGAGATATACAGAACATAGAAACAGACACGCAGATATACAGAACATAGAACAGACCCGCAGATATACAGAACATAGAACAGACCCGCAGATATACAGAACATAGAACAGACCCCGCAGATATACAGAACATAGAACAGACCCGCAGATATACAGAACATAGAAACAGACCCGCAGATATAACAGAACATAGAACAGACCCCGCAGATATAACAGAACAATAGAAACAGACCCGCAGATATACAGAACATAGAACAGACCCGCAGATATACAGAACATAGAACAGACCCGCAGATATACAGAACATAGAACAGACCCGCAGATATACAGAACATAGAACAGACCCGCAGATATACAGAACATAGAACAGACCCCCAGATATACAGAACATAGAACAGACCCGCAGATATACAGAACATACACCTTTCTTTGTTATATTCAGAACATACATCTATGTTTCTTCAACATATATACAAAACATCCATCTATGTTTGTTATGCATATACTTTTCCGATCAGACTCTATGTTGATGTAAGCCAGGATTGTCAGTCCTTGTCTTTATTGAATCGTTGTGCAGACACAGAGCAGCCTCTCCAGGTAGCATGAGGGGGGAGGGGTTCACCAGACGAGATCCACTACAGGCTGTCTGGAGATGAGAGACGAGCCGTACAGCGGCCGGGTCTATCAGCAGGCCTGCAGAAACAGGAGTCTACGGCTGACTCCATCAGAGTGGTCTCAATACTACTCAGCACACTGGGTTTATAAAGACACTACTGACTTCACCACACCGTGTTTATGAGGACACTACTGACTTCACCCCACCGTGTTTATGAGGACACTACTGACTTCACCCCACCGTGTTTATGAGGACAGTACTGACTTCACCACACCGTGTTTATGAGGACACTACTGACTTCACCCCACCGTGTTTATGAGGACAGTACTGACTTCACCCCACCGTGTTTATGAGGACACTACTGACTTCACCACACCGTGTTTATGAGGACACTACTGACTTCACCACACCGTGTTTATGAGGACACTACTGACTTCACCGCTCTGTGTTTATGAGGACACTACTGACTTCATCACACTGCATTTATGAGGACTACACTGACTTCACACTGCATTTATGAGGACACTACTGACTTCACCACACCGTGTTTATGAGGACACTACTGACTTCACCGCTCTGTGTTTATGAGGACTACACTGACTTCATCACACTGCATTTATGAGGACACTACTGACTTCATGCTGTGTTTATGAGGACACTACTGACTTCACGCTGTGTTTATGAGGACACTACTGACTTCACGCTGTGTTTATGAGGACACTACTGACTTCACGCTGTGTTTATGAGGACACTACTGACTTCACACTATGTTTACTAGGACATGTTACTGACTTCACCACACTTTATGAGGACACTACTGACCTCATCACACGGTGTTTACGAGGACACTGACCTCATCACAATGTGTGTATGAGAAATCGACTGACCTAATCACACTGCATTTATGAGGACACTACTGACTTCACCACTCTGTGTCTATGAGGACACTACTGACCTCACCACTCTGTGTTTATGAGGACATCTCCCTTGTTATTTTGTTGGTCGCAGGGAGGAGGGGCATTGGGCGCTATTTAGAGGAGGATGAAGAGGATGAGGAGACGTCCCTGTCAGAGCACTTCACTAACGATGAGCTTTGATCTGCCACGCCTCGTCACTGTGGGGGGTCCGCACATTATTTAAAGACTTCAGCTTTTTTCTCCCCCACTACTGTTGCTGACAAGACAATTGCAAACACGCAACACACACACACACACACACACACACACACACACACACACACACACACACACACGTTTGTGTTTATTTTATCTTTAAAAAGCACTCTCTGGAACTTAATTTAGGCAGACAGACACACCCTAATGGGTCAAAAATGTGCCGGAGGCGTTCTCTTATCCAAATGTTCTCCTACAGATTCAGGAGCAGTCAAAAAGCACCAGTTTCATTTCGTCATAAACGGCGAGGCAATTTCCAACAAATGTTTGTCGGCTTTACCCCACACCTCGGTAATGTATAGAGATAACAGCTCTTAAAGCATACCTACAACACCTTTAATAACACTGGTATATATACTACACCTTTAATAACACTGGTATATATACTACACCTTTAATACCACTAGTATACTGACTACACCTTTAATAACACCAGTATATATACTACACCTTTAATACCACTAGTATACTGACTACACCTTTAATAACACCTCTATATACAACAGCACCTACTTACTACACCTTTAGTACCACTAGTATACAGACTACACCTTTAATAACACCTCTATATACAACAGCCCCTACCTACTACACCTTTAGTACCACTAGTATATATAACATATTTATAATCCTACCTCGGTCATCTCTAACCCTCCAGCTGCTGTTGGTGCTCCAGTCCCCGTGTCAGGCAGCCGTTCTCCACCCAGCTCCCCAGCACCTCCCCTGCTCCTCCTCCGGCTCCACCCTTCATCTCCAGAGGACTCTGCTGCATCAATCTGGAAGGGAGGTCAAAGGTCATGGATCCACCCTCCTGACCCCCGACACACCAACTGACCTGTTACACTAGGTTAGTCTAACGGTTGAAGACTAGTAACACTAGGTTAGTCTAACCTGCTGTTGAAGACTAGTAACACTAGGTTAGTCTAACGGTTGAAGACTAGTAACACTAGGCTAGTCTAACGGTTAGCTAAGGGTTAACTAACTCACCGGCTGCTGAACCAGTCCTGTAGCTCCAGGTGCTGCTGGCTGCTAGCGTAGCTCTCGGCTAACCTGCTAGCGTTAGCCTCCGGCGCGTCGAGGCCGTTGATCGTGGCCCCGCCCTCCCTGTGGTTCTCCAGCAGAAGGCCCCGCCCCCCCTGGTGGCCCCGCCCCCCCGGCGGCCCGGCCCCGCCCCCCCTGTGGAGGGCGGGCCGGCTGTCGCTGAACCAGCGCAGCAGGTCGGCGCGCGGCAGGCCGGTCCGGGCCTCCAGCTGGACCAGGTCCTCAGGGGACGGCCAGCGGCCCGGGGGCCCGCCCTCCCTCAGGGGGGGGGGCAGCGGAGGGTCGGGGGTGGGAGGGGCCACGATGGGGGGAGGAGGAGGAGGACTCCTGAGGTGCCCCCCTCCCCCGCCCCTCCCCTTGTGGGTCCCGTTGAGCGGCGGTGGGGTCGGGTGCCTCCGGTCGGGCCCCGGGGCCCCCCCTGCCGCCCTCCGGGCCCCCATGGAGTTGAGCAGGGCCTGCTCCAGCGTGTCCCGCAGCGCGCGGCGCTCCAGGAACCAGCCGCGCACCTCGTGGCGGGAGAGGCGGGCGGCGGCGGCCAGGGCGTCCACCTCGCCGTGCGACGGCAGCCCGTTGCCGCGCAGGAAGCTCTCCTCCAGCGCCGCCAGCTGCTCCGCCGTCTTCCCCTTCATGCGCTCCAGCAGGGGGAACTGCCCCGGCGGGGGCCCCGGCGGGGGCGCCTTCTCCGGGGGGGCGCCCCCGTGGTGCTGGGGGTCCCCCCCCCGGGGCACGCCGTTGGCCTCGCACAGGGGGGTCAGCACCTTGTCGGGCCGGGGGGAGGGGCCCCTCAGCTCGCGGCCCTGCTGCTCCTTTGGCCCCCGGTGGGGGGGGTTGGGGGTGTGGCGGGCGGGGCGGGGGGCTGGATGATGCTGGGCCGCCGGGCCACCGGGGGGGGCCGGGGGTCCGGGGCCAGCAGGGCGTGGGTGAGAGGGGTGCTTCTCCTGGGGGGAGAGGGGGGGGAGGGGCAGGCGGTAGTTCTTGTAGGGCGGGGCTATGATGGGCGGGGGCGGGGGGGCGAAGCGGCGGGCCAGCGACGGGGGGAGGAGCACGGGGGGGCGGGCCCCCGGGGGCGGCAGCAGGGCCAGGCTCCCCCCCGGGTGCTTCCTCTTGGGGTCGGAGGCGATGAGGGGCGTCGCCGCGGGCCGCTTCGTCTCCGCGGTGACGGGGGGCCGGTCCTTCAGGGGCGGCGGCGGCGGAGGGGGGGCCATCAGCCCCTGGTCTCTGGGGTCCCCGGCGTTGGGGGCCACGGCCATGACGGGGCGCTCCGCCTGCTCCGGGGCCCGGGGCCGCACCAGGGCGTAGCTGGAGCACACGGCCGCGCGGTGGGGGGGGGAGCGGGGGCGGGGGCGCGGCGGCGGCGGGGGGCGGGGCCGTGAAGGTGTGGTGGGCGGGCGGCATGGAGCCGTTGAACATCTTCTTGCGGGCCTCCTCCACCTCCTCGGGCGCCCAGGTGATGCCCTGCTTCAGCCGCTGCGTGGTGAACCACACGCGGATGTGGCCCTCGGGGTGACGCGAGGCCGCCGTCAGCCAGCTCAGCTCCGCCTGCGTGGGGTACGGGAAGCGGCCGAACGACGCCATCAGGGCCGGGCTGGCGTCCAGCGCCGGGTCGTACCGGCTGCTGTTCAGCGGCACCGCCACCTTGGGGACCGCCGCGAAGTTGGGCGGCCTCTGGAGGAGGGGGGCCACGTGGGGCCCCTGGTGGAGGGGGGGCCCCTGGAGGAGGGGGGGCCCGTGGGGCCCCTGGTGGAGGGGGGGGCCCGTGGGGCCCCTGGAGTGGAAGGGGGGCCCGTGGGGCCCCTGGTGGAAGGGGGGCCCGTGGGGCCCCTGGAGGAGCGGGGGCCCCTGGAGGAGCGGGGACCCGTGGGGCTCAGGGTCCACGACGGGCCCGTTCTCTGCGGGGTCCCTGCCCCTCTGGAGGAGCCCGTTGGGTGTGGGGTCCTGGTGGACCGGGGCGTGGTAGCGGCCCAGCGGGGTCGGGGTCACCGCGGGGTGCTGCGCGGCCACGTGCGCCTCGAACGCCCCCAGGCCGGCCGAGGAGAACGAGCAGTACTTACACACGAAGCCCCGGGGCCGCGGCTCCTGGGGGGGGTTCTTGGGCTCCCCTTCCTCTCCCTCCTCCTCCTCCTCCTCATCGTCGTCGTCGTCGTCGTCGTCAATCTCAGCGGCCTCTGGCCCCGCCCCCTCCGGTTCCCGCGGCGACGGCCCGCCCTCCGGAGTCTGGTCCGGTGAGCTCAGGGGCCCGCCCTCTGGCCCCGCCTCTGTCTGCCCCTCCTCCCCAGGCCCCTCCCCCCCGTGGCGGGGCAGGTCCGTCTCCGCGCGGACCATGCAGGGGGTGGACGACTTCCTGCGGCTGGACATGGCGACGAGTCGTGTAGGAGACGGTTGTCGTGGCGACGGCGGCTGTCCACTGGCGATGGCGGCGGCGCGGCTGAGCGGGGCGCTGGGGGTCAGAGGTCAGGAGGGGTCCGCTGGGGGGGGGGGGGAGGTGGAGACGGACTCTGCTCCGTCAGCTCCCAGCCTCGTCGTCATGGGAACGCATCACATCAGCGGTCCTGAAGCTGGGGAGACAGAGATGAGGTGAGGCTGGAGGTCATAAGGTCACTGGCCTCTGCCTGTCTCTCTGTCTCTTCCTCTCCCTCAACTCTTTCTCTCTCTCTCCCTCAACTCATCTCTTCCTCTACCTCTCCCTCTCGCTCTCTCTCTCTCCCTCAACTCGTCTCTCCCTCCCTGATGTTGAAGACTGCAATGAGTCACTCCCCCTTGGTAGAAGTACATCTCATTATGGGCGCAGCCATCTTTGTTTGTCCAGTCGTACGGTTATCCTCGCTGAACTCGGTGGACTCCCAGGGTCCCGAGTGGGACGGACCATAAGGGGCCGTTCCTCTGTGAAACGCTGCAGGAGAGCGGGGAGATTTCCCACTATGCAACACTGCAGGTGGTGTGCGAGGCCTCTGGAGCACTCCGTCGGCTTAACACTTTGCCAAGAGTGCGCTAGGTGTTAGCCAACACTGTGCTAACCCTTAGCATGGCTACGGCCAAGCTAAGGGATGTGACGGCATTGGACAGCCGCTTGGCTCCTAGATGACGTGTAGCGCTGGGCCATTTGGCCTAAAAATAAAATCGACAATTTTTTAAAATCAAACTTGATTATCAATTTCAGCCGATTTTTTTTCTATCAATTACAAATATATATACTTTTTAAGCATGGATTTCATTTGAAGATTAACAATAATTAACAAAAGCAAAATTTGGTTGCGACAGACTTCAGCCAAACTCTAAACACTGACTTGTTCCAGCGATATGCTGCCATGTTGACATTTTAATCTTTAAAAATAATATATATATATTTATATTTTCAATAATCGAGTATCTTTAAAAAAAAAAAATCAATTATTCACCATGAATTCGAATTACGATTATAAAATCAATCAATCGCCCAAACGCGGTGAGGAGGAGTTAAGAGCTCAGACCCAAACACACACACCCCCCTCCTCCACCTCCTCCTCCTCCTCCTCCCAGCCCTCCCACCAAGGAGGAGGAGGAGGTGGAGGAGGAGGAGGAGGAGGGTGCGGGTTTCCCTGCGGTTGTCATGGTAACAGCGGAGAGGAGATGACGCGTGCCCTTGTGTTGCCACGCTGCGGCTTAGTAACCACGGCAACCAGGGAGGAGGAAGGGATGACTGGTTCTAAAGGCTGTGGTTCTCGAGGGTTCGGTTCTATAGTTGTGATTCTGTAGGTTCTATAGGGTGTGGCTCTAGAGGTTCTATACGGCATAGTTATATATGTTCTATAGGGTGTGGTTCTATATGTTCTATAGGGTGTGGTTCTATATGTTCAATAGGGTGTGGTTCTATATGTTCAATAGGGTGTGGTTCTATACGTTCTATGGGTGTGGTTCTATACGTTCTATAGGGTGTGGTTCTATAGGGTGTGGTTCTATATGTTCTATAGGGTGTGGTTCTATACGTTCTATAGGGTGTGGTTCTATATGTTCTATAGGGTGTGGTTCTATATGTTCAATAGGGTGTGGTTCTATATGTTCTATAGGGTGTGGTTCTATATGTTCAATAGGGTGTGGTTCTATATGTTCTATAGGGTGTGGTTCTATATGTTCTATAGGGTGTGGTTCTATATGTTCAATAGGGTGTGGTTCTATATGTTCTATAGGGTGTGGTTCTATATGTTCTATAGGGTGTGGTTCTATATGTTCAATAGGGTGTGGTTCTATATGTTCTATAGGGTGTGGTTCTATATGTTCTATGGGGTGTGGTTCTATATGTTCTATGGGGTGTGGTTCTATATGTTCTATGGGGTGTGGTTCTATACGTTCTATGGGGTGTGGTTCTATATGTTCTATGAGGTGTGGTTCTATATGTTCTATAGGGTGTGGTTCTATATGTTCAATAGGGTGTGGTTCTATATGTTCTATAGGGTGTGGTTCTATATGTTCAATAGGGTGTGGTTCTATATGTTCAATAGGGTGTGGTTCTATATGTTCTATAGGGTGTGGTTCTATATGTTCAATAGGGTGTGGTTCTATAGGGTGTGGTTCTATACGTTCTATGGGGTGTGGTTCTATACGTTCTATGGGGTGTGGTTCTATACGTTCTATAGGGTGTGATTCTATAGGGTGTGGTTCTATATGTTCAATAGGGTGTGGTTCTATGTTCAATAGGGTGTGGTTCTATACGTTCTATAGGGTGTGGTTCTTTACGTTCTATAGGGTGTGGTTCTATTCGTTCTATAGGGTGTGGTTCTATATGTTTCAATAGGGGGTGAGGTCTATATGTCTATAGGTGAGGTTCTATATGTTCAATAGGGCGTGAGGTTCTCTATACGTTTCAATTATGGGTGTGGTTCATATGTCAATAGATATGGTTCTATAGGGTGTGGTTCTATATGTTTCAATAGGGTGTGGTGTCTATAGGAGCGTGTGGTTCTATATGTTCAATCAGGGTGTGGTGTCTATA
>OLKM01000788.1:136073-138573 GCA_900291075.1 Melanogrammus aeglefinus
GACTGCAGGAATCAGCTCCTCCAAACCAGAGCAAAAAGTATCCCAGCTCTACTGGGAGCTGCTACTGGTTCTACCGGGGCTGCCCACTACAACCAGTACAACCAGTCTTCTACAGGGAGCTTCCCAGTACAGCCTGCTATCGGTTCTCCTGGGAGATGGGGGTCACAGAGTACAGTTGTATCCTCTAATTACTAAACATTCTAACGAGAATCCGGAAGCTTCAAGCCCATTGGCTGGTGAGGTTGATCTCGTACGGCCTGGCCCAATCACATCTCAGTACGAGGCACTAATTCAGTAACACTGCTGTGTATCTGTGCACACTTGCATGTGTTCCAGTTTGTGTTGGTATGCGTGTGTGTGTGTTGTACTGGTTTCTCCACATGACTTGCACATTGTGCTGGTTCCTGGTTGGCAGAGCTGAGCTCCCCTGGGCTCAGTTGGCAAGGAGCACTGCACGGCCTGCCAAGCACTGCAGCTACACAGCGCTAGGCTAGCTAGCCACACGGCCTGCCAGACTTACAGCACTGCAGCGCTAGGCTAGTTAGCCGCATGGCCTGCCAGACTCAGCACTGCAGCGACACAGCGCTAGGTTAGCTAACAGCACATCCTTCTCGACTCTATGGTACTGCAGCTACACAGCGCTCTGGCTACCTGCAGCTACATGGCCTGCCAGACTTATAGCACTGCAGCTACATGGCGCTAGGCTAGCTGGCAGCAGTGCAGCCCTAGGCTTATTTTAGCCTATTTTGATAGCATTCCGTTAGTATCTCCTGCTAACCTTATGTTAGCCTCTCCGGCTAGCCTTATGTTAGCCTCTCCGGCTATCATTCCGTTAGTCTCTACTGGTAGCTCTACTAGTTTAGCCGGGGCTGCCGACTAAGCCTTATGTTAGCCTCTCTGGCTAGCATTCCGTAAGTATCTCCGGCTAGCCTTATCTCAGGGGTTCGGGTTAGATCTATCCTCTAATTACTAAACATTCTAACGAGAATCCGGAAGCTTCAAGCCCATTGGTGGACAACCCCCCCCCCCCTCCCCACCTGGTGGACCAGCTTGGGCTAGTGTCCACCCCAAGCCCCGCCTACTTCTGTTGATGCATATCCAAGATGCATCATGGGATATCGCGAGGACATTAGTGGTGGATTCAATGATTCGTTTACGTGAACCAGTTCGCGTCAGTCAGTTCGCCAAGATGAGTCGTTCGCGAATCGTTCGTTCGTTCGTTCAGACCAGTTTCCGGTTCAGTCCAGTTTCCGTTTCCGGTAGCGGTGAATCGCATCATGCAATGCACCCATTGCATGGTTCTCAGCTGAGTCAGTCAGACTCAGTGCTACCGGAAACTCGACTGAACTGGTTCAGTCGAGTTTCCGGTGAATCGAATGGCGAATCGAATCACTTTATCCTGAAAGTTGAGTTAATATCGTTAATTTTATATATTAAAAAAATACCCGAGATAAAGGAACAATGTGAAACCCTAACCCTAAAATGTAAACACCAGGCTACTTGACAAGAAAATGTAACGGACCACCTGAGGCTTTACTTCACCTCAGAGATAATGCGTTAGTTAATAATGATATGCCTTGCGGCATCACCTGCGCATAGTGCTGCTGCGTAGGCCTACATGGACGTTCCAAGTATGTTTACTTCATGTATCGTTGAAGCTAACTAAGTAAAGCCTAGTTATAACTATAACCTGCTCCTGGTGCAGTGCAAGCAACAGTGTGTGCCGTGAGTTGCCTCGGTCCCTCGTCTTCCTGAACGAACTGTCTGCGAGTCGTGGGTCTGGGAGGAGTCAATTCTGAGTCACGAACGACGCGAACGAGACGACCGACGCGAACGAGACGACCGACGCGAACGAGACGACCGACGCGAACGAGACGACCGACGCGAACGAGACGACCGACGCGAACGAGGCGAACGACGCGAACGAGAGAGAAGAACCAGTTCGGGTCGTTCGTTCTAACGATTCGTTCGTTCGAACGAATCAGTTCGCGACCGAACCACCTCTAGAGGACATGAGCATGAGTCGTGCGCTTATCAAACTAAATGGTGTCTTAATAGTGTACTGCACAGGACAAAAGTGGACTAGAGAGTTAAATTATCTTTTTAACTGTTCATATGAAAACCTGCCAAGTCATTATAATGCACAAATAAAGCATCCCAGCTCCACACAGGAAATACATAAAAGCGATGAGCAGTAATGTATGGATCATAACATCACTACTCCTCAGAACCTTTAAATACCAATACTTGAATTATGTTGAAGTATTGCCTTTGAAAAAGATGAATAACTCTGTGTGTGTGTGTGTGTGTGTGTGTGTGTGTGTGTGTGTGTGTGTGTGTGTGTGTGTGTGTGTGTGTGTGTGTGTGTGTGTGTGTGTGTGTGTGTGTGTGTGTCTAACGTCCGTATCACAGGATTAGCAGCCTTGACGAGACAGCGATACAATAATAGCATCACATCAGACACAAGTCGGTCAACTGAATATAAAAATGTGATTCCACG
>OLKM01000788.1:143573-222204 GCA_900291075.1 Melanogrammus aeglefinus
TTAGACCGCCTTCCCTTGAGAGCATGTTTTCCTCAGTTCTTTGTATAAACTTAAAACCCCTGATTTTGGCAGTTAACGCGTAGCCAGAAAAAGCGCAGTGACTTCCTGTTGAGAAGCGCAGTGACTTCCTGTTGAGAAGCGCAGTGACTTCCTGTTGAGAAGCGCAGTGACTTCCTGTTGAGAAGCGCAGTGACTTCCTGTTGAGAAGCGCAGTGACTTCCTGTTGAGAAGCGCAGTGACTTCCTGTTGAGAAGCGCAGTGACTTCCTGTTGAGAAGCGCAGTAACTTCCTGTTGAACAGCGCAGTGCCTTCCTGTTGAAAAGCGCAGTGCCTTCCTGTTGTGCAGCGCAGTGACTTTCTGTGGGGGTTCCCCTGACACCTTTTTCCCCTGAATGTTTGTAATCCAAAAATGCTGTGACTTTAACCCCCCCCCCCCCCCACATCATCATCACGTCTCCTCCTGCTTCTCCGGAGGCTGTGATTGGCTGACTGTTTCAGAATCTCCCGCCCCCTTCTCTTCTTCTATTGGTTCTCCCGCCTCCTTCTCTTCTTCTATTGGTTCTCCCGACCCCTTCTCTTCTTCTATTGGTTCTCCCGCCCCCTTCTCTTCCTCCATTGGTTCTGCCGCTCCTTTCTCTTCTTCTATTGGTTCTGCCGCTCCTTTCTCTTCTTCTATTGGTTCTGCTGCTCCTTTCTCTTCTTCCATTGGTTCTGCTGCTCCTTTCTCTTCTCCCATTGGTTCTGCTGCTCCTTTCTCTTCTCCCATTGGTTCTGCCGCTCCTTTCTCTTCTCCCATTGGTGCTGCTGCATCCTGCTCCTCCTCTTCCTCCACCTGCTCTTCCCCCCGTTGCGCCGCCTTTTCCTCCACCTTCTCCCCCCGCCCCTCCTCCTCCTCCTCCTCCCCACGGCCCCGTTCCTGCTCCTCCTCCTCCTCTCCCTCCTCCTCCTCCTCCTCCTCGTCCTCCTCCTCCTCGTCCTCCTCCCCCTGGGCTCCCTGCTCCATGTCCTGGTCCTTGCCCTGGGGCTGTGTCTCGGGGGCGGGGCTGAAGGGAGCGAGGCCCTGGTCGGCGCGGCGCCCGGCCTCGGTGAACCAGTCGCGGACCGCCTGGTAGCCCAGCGCCGAGCGACTGGCCAGCTCATCCAGCTGCTGCTCCTCCAGGCCGCCGTACAGCAGGTAGTGGTCCCGCAGCACCGCCTCGCCCAGCTGCACACACACACACACACAGACACAGACACACACGGACACACAGAGACACAAACAGACACACACACACGGAGACACAAACAGACACACACACACGGAGACACACACACACGGACGCACACACACACACGGACAGACACACACACACACACACACACACACAGCACACACAGACACACACACAAGACACACAGACACACACGGAGGCAACACACAAGACACAACACACACACAAAGGACACACAGACACACACACAAGGACATACGGAGACACACACACACACACACACACACACACACACACACACACACACACACACACACACACACACACACACACACACACACACACACACACACACACACACACACACACACACACACACACGGAGACATACGTCATTATTATGTGATGGGATTGTTGCCATGGTGATGCTGATGTTACTGTAGTGATGATGTCATCATAGTGATGTTACTATAGTGATAGTGTAACTATACTGATGGTGGTGTTAGTACCATACTGATAGTGTTTCTATAGTGATGGTACTACTATTGTGGTGATTTTACCATGGTGACAGTGATGTTACTAGTGATGATGTTACCATAGTAATTGTGGTGTTACCATAGTAATAGTGTTACTATAGTGATGGTGTTAGTGTAGTGATGGTGATCTAACGATAGTGATGGTGTAACCATAGTGATGGTGTTATCACTGATACTAGGGCTGTAACGATACACCAACTCACGAGTCGTTTGTATCACGCTTTTTGACCCACGGTTCGAGACATTCCACGATTTTTTTAAATTTAAAAAGCATTTTAATTAAACAACACTGATATAACAATCAACTTAATGTAACATTTAATAACAAATAATTTGTACCATTGAACAGATTTGAACAGAAAGAATATTATTAAAGTAGGCCTATAGCAAAATGAATAAACGAATAACCAAAGATTGCAGTTGGAGGATGCTTGCAGGTAGGCAAAAACCCTCAACTAGTTTTGTGGTTTAGGCTTACATATTTGAAAATATTAATGTCAAATGAATAATAGTAATTTGAATAGTTAGGTAGCAGTAACCAGCGTTCTTGCTAGAAAAAACGGTGGCGGTCCAAGTGACCTGAATAGATTTAGATTTTCGTCAAATATCCCATCATCGCTTCTTGTTAGGCTATGTAGCTTAAATAATGACATAATCAGGCTGTTTAGAATGCAACATGTCTAGCAGCCTAACTTTCAAATAAATGGGGAAAAAACATGAACGTCTGATTCGCAATAACGAGGCATAGTGTTACGAGTAGTGTATGTGTGTGAGAGTGACGTCAGCGAGTGAGTGGACGAGCGAGGAGAGCGAGCGGTAGCGTGCGTGTCGAGTGAAGAAGCGAACGAGTCCGGTAGAATAAAGTACCCATCCTGTCACTAATCGGTGGCCGCTTCATTCCGACCTATAAGCAGACCACCTGCCGGTCAAATCACATAAAACAATAGGGACAGGGATAACACAGGCAATTTTTGCGCGCTTGGCCCACTCTGGATAAATGTCGTTCATATCGGATATGAGGACTTCGACGGCTGTGGAGAAATGCAATCCTCCGTAGCCACGGAGAGCTGTCATCACAGAGAGACTTACGGCATCGATAAGAGGAGCGGTGTCAGTAGACTATTATTTAGACAAATTATTAGCACATTTCAATCTGACCGGAGAGTCACACCGCGAGACGGATTCGTGGCATTGAGTGGCGCGATTTCGGTTTCGATACGCATATCGTTACAGCCCTAATTGATACTATAGTGATGCTGTTACTATGGTGACTGTGATGTAACTATATTGTTGGTGTAACCATAGTGATGGTGTTACTATAGTGATGGTGTTATTACTATTGTGATTGTTTTACTATAGTGAGGTGGAGTTACTATGGTGAGGGTATAACTGAAGTGATGGTTGCCATGGTGATGGGGGTGGTCCAGACCTTGACCGGGGGGGGCCTGGGTTGGGGCGAGCGTCTGCAGGGGTAGGGTCGGCGGGTTCTACGGGACCAACCCCGGAACCGCTTCCGAGACTTCTTCTGGGTCTTCACTGGACCCCCATTCAGAGCCTCCTCCACCTTCAACACGTTACAGGACATGAATTAGAGCTCTATGATATACTCATGTTAGAGCTCTATGATATACTCATGTTAGAGCTCTATAATATACTCATGTTAGAGCTCTATGATATACTCATGTTAGAGCTCTATGATATACTCATGTTAGAGCTCTATGATATACTCATGTTAGAGCTCTATGATATACTCATGTTAGAGCTCTATGATATACTCATGTTAGAGCTCTATGATATACTCATGTTAGAGCTCTATGATATACTCATGTTAGAGCTCTATGATATACACACATGTTAGAGCTCTATATGATATACTCATGTTAGAGCTCTATGATATACTTCATGTTAGAGCTCTATAATATACTTCATGGTTAGAGCTCTATGATATACTCATGTTAGAGCTCTATGATATACTCATGTTAGAGCTCTATGAATATACTCATGTTAGAGCTCTATGATATACTCATGTTAGAGCTCTATGATATACTCATTTTAGAGCTCTATGATATACACATGTTAGAGCTCTATAATATACTCATGTTAGAGCTCTATGATATACTCATGTTAGAGCTCTATGATATACTCATGTTAGAGCTCTATGATATACTCATGTTAGAGCTCTATAATATACTCATGTTAGAGCTCTATGATATACTCATGGTACAGGACATAACTTAGTGCTCTATGATATGCAGGTGTGTATCTAGCCTGCGTCAGGTGTATCTAGCCTGCTCCAGGTGTATCCAGCCTGCGTCAGGTGTATCTAGCCTGCTCCAGGTGTATCTAGCCTGCTCCAGGTGTATCTAGCCTGCTCCAGGTGTATCTAGCCTGCTCCAGGTGTATCTAGCCTGCTCCAGGTGTATCCAGCCTGCTCCAGGTGTATCCAGCCTGCTCCAGGTGTATCCAGCCTGCTGTAATGCGGTGTAATGCGTTACCTTTCCGCTCTGGTACAGGTAGAACCACTTGAGGTTGCTGTTCTTCCAGGCGTAGCGCGTGTCTCCGAACCAGTTGACGATGTAGCTTCGCGGCAGGCCGCTCTCCGTCGCCATGGCGTCGTAGTCCTCCGTGGTCGGCCACTGCGAGCGCACAAACGCCGTCTTCAGGATGTGCAGCTGCTCCGGGGTCTTCTTCAGCACCTTCCTGGCGGCGGGGGGCGTGGCCCTGCCGGAGGAGGAGGAGCCCCCGGGCGGGGGGCCCTCGGGGTCGGCGTCGGGCTCCAGGGCCTTGCGGCGCTCCGTGAACCAGGCGTCCACCTCGCGCCGTGTCAGCTTGGTGTGCGCCCGCAGGCGGCTCAGCTCCTCGTCCGACGGCGTGCGCGAGGTCAGGAAGCTGGCCTCCAGCGCCAGCCGCTGCTCCGCCGTCTTCTCCTTGAAGCGCTGCGGCGTGAAGTCGGGGAAGGCGTGGCGGAACTTGACGCGCGGGTCGCTGGCCGCCGCGCCGGAGGTGGGCGAGCCGTCGCTGGCGTCGTCGCTGGAGTCGATGACGATGGTCACCGCGGGGACGCCGCCGGCCGCCGCCACCGCCGCGTCCGCCCGGGCGCCGCCGCCGCCGCCCGCCCCGCCCTCGCTCACAGGCTCCCCGGGGGGGCCGTCGGGGGCCGGGGCCTCGCCCGCCGCCGCCCCCTGGTGCTCCTTGGCGTTGCGCTGGTTGTAGCGCGTGTCGCTGAACCACTTCTTGATGGCGCGCTTGGTGAGGCCCGTGACGCGCATCAGCCGCGCGATCTCCGCCTCCGTGGCGAACTGCCGGCGGCCGTAGCTGGCCTTCAGCTCCGCCAGCTGCTCCTTGGACTTCTTGGGCTTGGCCCCCAGGGGGTCGGCCCCGGGGCCCGGGGGCCCGCCCAGCGGGGAGGCCTGCCTCTTGGGCTCGGCGGGGGCCTCGGCGGCCGGGGGCTGCTGGGCCACGGCGAGGGTGATGGGGGCCTGGGTGAGCAGCAGCCCGGGGGGCCCCACCAGCTGGCAGGTCTGGAACAGCGACTGCAGCCCATTGGCCGCCGGGATCACCGTGATGGTCTGGGGCCCCGCCCCCTGCACCGTGCCGTTGAACTTCTTCCTCCGCGCCTCCTCCACCTGACGAGGAGAGGAGGTCAGCACACCCCTCTAACCAGTGCTCTAACTAGGGCTCTAACTAGTGGTCTAACTAGTGGTCTAACTAGTGGTCTAACTAGTGGTCTAACTAGTGGTCTAACTAGTGGTCTAACTAGTGGTCTAACCAGTGGACTAACCAGTGGACTAACCAGTGGACTAACCAGTGCTCTAACTTGGGCTCTAACTAGTGGTCTAACGAGGGCTCTAACGAGGGCTCTAACCAGTGCTCTAACCAGTGCTCTAACTAGTGGTCTAACCAGTGGACTAACCAGTGGACTAACCAGTGGACTAACCAGTGGTCTAACCAGTGGTCTAACCAGTGGTCTAACTAGTGGTCTAACTAGTGGTCTAACCAGTGGACTAACTAGTCAAGTCAACCTTATTTCTATAGCACATTTAAAAACAACTGAGTTGACCCAAAGTGCTTACAAACAAACATAAGACAATGACAATGGTACAACAACACTAATAATATAACATGGGGAAAAATAAATAATTAAAATAATTAACAAATTAGTCAAAAAATAAAATAAAGAATGTGTGTGTGTGTGTGTGTGTGTGTGTGTGTGTGTGTGTGTGTGTGTGTGTGTGTGTGTGTGTGTGTGTGTGTGTGTGTGTGTGTGTGTGTGTGTGTGTGTGTGTGTGTGTGTGTGTGTGTGTGAGGCATTAAGGTAGGTTAAAAACTTGGGAGAAAAGTCTTTAAGTTAGACTTAAAGCAGCCAATGGTGTACAGGTAGACTATTCCAGAGTCGGGGGACAACAACAGAGAATGCTCTATATGGTTTTAAGGCGTGATTTGGGGATACTGAGAAGATTCTGAGATGAAGACCTAAGTGACCTTGGAGCGCTGTACGGAATAAGTAGGTCACATATATAACTAGGTGCCAAACCACTGAGGGCTTTAAAGACAAAAAGTACAATTTTAAATTGAACTCTGTGCTCCACAGGTAACCAGTGCAGTTTAGCCAACACAGGAGTCATATGCTCACGTTTCTTAGAGCCACTTAATAATCTAGCTGCTGCATTTTGAACTCTCTGAAGTCTATTGAGAGTGGAGTGGGTCGGGCCTGCATATAATGAGTTACAATAATCAAGTCTCGATGTAATGAATGCATGAGTAAGAGTTTCAAGATCGGAGAAGGACAGAAAGGGCTTCAGTTTAACGATGGTTCTTAACTGGAGAAAGCTGCCTTTGACCACACTATTTACGTGCTTGTTAAAATTTTAAGAGGAGTCAAAGAAAAGCCTGAGATTCTTGACTTCACTGTGGCAGTTTGCAGAGAGAGGTCCCAGAGATTTACTTTCATTTACTTTCGTTCAGTTGAAGAAAGTTTCTTGCCATCCAGCTTTTGATGTCATTAAGACTAAAAAAGATTCTCCAGTGAACAAATAGTAGGGATGGGTCAGAATATTTGATTATCCGATTATTCGTTCCCGGGGGTCAAAGTCGATCTTTAACATTTTGACCGTTAACATTTTTTCCCATTCAAATAAACAAGAATTAACGGACGGAACCAATGCCGGGCCCCTCGTAGGGCATTATCCCGCCTATACCACGGCCACTGGCCATGGAAAATAAATGAAGACCATTCATTTATAGGGGGACTATTTGTTTATCAACATGGCGGGTGCGCGGGCCGAATGATCGCCATAAGGAAATTTGTTTGACCGGTTGCCATGGTTATCTCTGTGTGGTTAATTTGCAGTTGCGGTGTTAATTAGCAGTGTTGTTAGCTTACTGTTACATTAAACTTAATCAGAAAACTCGGTTATATGCTATAGACCCTAGAGTATCTGTGGTATAAAGGCTGGGACGGATTTCAAATTATAAATACGTACTTTGTGTTGAAAGTATGGACCGTCGCGATCCAGCCTTTATACCACAGATACTGTAGGGACTATAGCATATAACCGCGTTTTCGGATTACAGTTTAAATAATTTTTCACAATTTCCCAGCTCTCGTTTTGAGGGCTGAACAGATACTGACTGGAACTACTTAGCAGGTAGTTGTTGTTTTGCGTTTAAGATATTAGGTGATTTCTTGCCGATGGTCCATGGCTGCCTTTGTGAATGTCGGCACACAATAATCGATTATTCGTTCGTACCACCCACCGATTATTCAACCATGAAAAATTGGAGTTATTCACATCCCTACTAACTAGTGGTCTAACTAGTGCTCTGACCAGCGGGTGGGGCTCACCTCCTTAGGGGTCCTGGTCTAACTAGTGGTTTAACCAGTGCTCTAACCAGTGGTTTAACCAGTGCTCTAACCAGTGGTCTAACCAGTGCTCTAACCAGCGGGGGGCTCACCTCCTCTGGGGTCCAGCTCACTCCGTGCTTGAGGCGCTGGGCGGAGAACCAGACCTTGATCTGCTCCTCGCTGAACCGGGTCTGGGAGGACAGGCCCACGATCTCACACACACTGGGGTAGGGGAACCTGAAACACACACACACACACACGACCATCAACACACACACAACCAAGCGTGTGGTGTGTATAAGTCATAGCCTAGCCGCGGTAGCCTAGCCTACCTGTGTAGCCTAGCCGCGGTAGCCTAGCCTACCTGTGTAGCCTAGCCGCGGTAGCCTAGCCGCGGTAGCCTAGCCGCGGTAGCCTAGCCTACCTGTGTAGCCTAGCCGCGGTAGCCTAGCCACGGTAGCCTAGCGGCGGTAGCTCACCTGTTGTAGGCGCTGAGCAGCAGCACGTTGTTGTCCATGCTGGCGTTGTAGGTGGGGATGCTGCTGAGGGGGATGAGCAGCTGGCTGTGCCCCCCCCCGCCGCCGCCGCCACCCCCCTGCTGGCTCTGCAGGGCGGACAGCACCTGGGCCAGGGTCCCCGGAGGCAGCACCCCGCCCCCCACGCCCGCCTTGATCTGCAGCACACCGCCCAGCCCGTGCTGCAGCTGCAGGGGCGTGGCCGTCACCAGGCGGGGCGGCAGCGGGGGCGGAGGGGGGGCCGGGGAGAGGCGCGGGAGGCTCCATGTTCTCCCTGTCCTCCTCCTCCTCCTCCTCTTCCTCCTCCTCCTCCTCGTCGCTCTCCACCTTGATGACGTCGTCGGCCGGCAGGGCGGCGGGGAACTTCTTCGGCGCGTGGCGGCGGCGGTGAGCCCGCATGATGGGCGTCTTGCTGAGGGCGATGCTGCCGCGGCACGCCCCGTGCCCCTCCGGCCCCGCCCCCTCCGCCCCCTCCGCCCCGCCCCCAGCCCCCCGGCGCTCTGCTGGAACACAGGTGTGGTTGTGGCGGCGCAGCATGCTCCTCCTGAAGCGCTCCACCCCGGGGTGCTGCCGCACGTTGTGCTCCAGGAGGGCGTCGTACCTGGGGGGGGGGGAACAGAGTCAGCACCTGGAGACGGCCTAGCCAAAACTTAGACCCAGCTCAGACCCAGCTTAGACCCAGGAGACACAGTTTAGCCCTAGTTTAGCCCAAATTTAGCCCCAGTTTAGCTCCCGCCTAGCCCCATCTTAACCCCCACCTAGTCCCCGCTTAGCCCCCGCCAGCCTAAAGGCCTGATCCCACCGGACGCGTTACGGCCGCGGCACGTCTTGGCCACGGTCACCACAGCACACAGCTTCCACTCTAATCAATGAGACCATTTCCACCGGGCGCGCTGCGGGACGTCTCAGCAGCGTCCCAGGAGCGGCTCGCCGCGCCGCAGCGCTATCGTTCCGTAGCATTTCTATTTTTGACGCGAGCCGTTGCTGAACCGCGCCAATTTCAACAGAGCAGATCGAGCCGGGCAGGAAGTGAAAAAGTAAAAGCCATAGAGCATCCGGGCAATTTTCAAAATAAAACACAATACTCAGCTCCTGTAGCCTATCACAACTTCACATCAACATTATTACGTCATGACCGGTGACCCCAGGTCAGCAGTCAATCAATCAGAGGGTCTCAGAGGGTGGGCAACATGGACGACGTGAGGCTCATTGTGGAAGTTCAGCAACATGAAGTCATTTATGTACCAAATCATCCTTTTTATAAGGACAATGGCCGGGAGGGCAAAGCGTGGCATTTAATTGCAGTAGTTTTGGGAGTGGGAGGTGAGTACATTAGGTTTAGGATTATCGCGTGAATACGGCTGGCTCATAAGGCAGCGCTGCCCTGCCGTAACGCGCCCGGTGGAAATGCACGCAGGGCAGAAGTCGCCGCCGTTCCGCGGCCGTTAACGGGTCCGGTGGGATCCCGGTGTAACTCTCTGGGCCGCCTAACCCCCTAGCTGTCCTGATACCAGTATCAGAATGTCCTCGTGAATCAGCGAGTACGCGCGTCTATGCTCCGATCCCAAACCGACACTAGCTCATGTACTACACAGAGGACACCAAACGCCACGGGGTCATGCTGTTCGTTCACGGTCGGAGGCGGGAAGTCGGAATTGGAAACGCGTCGTCTTCGACCTACGTGCCATCGAGCTGCCAAGTGGGAAAAACATGGATGCTCACGCTTAACTACAAGAATACAAATCTTATTATAATTATAGATTATAAAGGGTAAATGATCTAGTTCTGAAAATGCTGTCTTCGTAAGAGAACCCTTCAATAAGAACCACTGCTGTAAGTAGTCCCGATGCCACAGTCGGCCGATACTCAGGTTCAGGGAAGTGTCGTGGGACCTAGCGTACCTCTTGGTGTGGAAGTCACAGTCCAGGCAGACGTAGGAGGCGTTGAGCACAACCTGTGGGTGCTGCTGGTCCACGTGCTGGGTGAACTGCTTCACCTCCGACGTCCTGAAGGGGCAGTACTTGCACTCGAACCCACCCTCCGCCGGGTCCAGGTCGGGCTCCATCACCTCGCCGCCCCCCAGCTCCTCCTCTTGCTCCTCCTCCTCCTCTCCCACCAGCTCCTCCTCCTCCTCCTCCTGCATCTCCTGGTCAGAGTCCTCTGCCACCACCTCCTGCGGAGCTCGCATGCAGGGCGTGGTCGACTTCCTCCTGCTCGCCATGGTGGTAGCGGTCTGTGGGAGGAGCCACCGGGTGGTTAAAATGCAATCCATACCATAATAGTCTATGCTACACCTGAACCTCCTGAGGTTGCGCATTTGATTGGTGGTTCGTTATCTTGGGATATTGGCCAACATCCCATGATTGAGACGTCAAACTCTGGATATCGTCTCGCCACACGAATAACGACTGATAAACCTCTAATAAAAACAAATATATCCCGGCAAAAAGTGTTATCTAGTATACTAAAACAATTATTTACCTCAGGCCTTATACCTCTGTAAGTAGTGGGGAATAGCCCCCTCCCCTTCGGCAAATAATTGTTAAATATCAGACGCAAATTGACCAACGGCATCTAAACCACATCTTCACCTCCTCAACAAACGTTAAAACGTCAATAAAGTAAACCTTCTTTATGCAACTAACTCATAAAAAATTAGTCTTTTTTTTTTTTACGGAAGACATTCGCTTTTATCGAGGACAGTCAAATTAAGAACGATAAAGTTAAAGGTAACGACGCATGCAACGTTGTTACCATAGCAACACTGGTTCCGAAGCAACGCCGGCTGCTAAAGCATTTCTGGGACCGCTCTCGAACCCCCTCTGGCACTCGTCTGGGACCCACACTTACGGCCCCAACCAAGGGTCCCCCACCAAGGGTCCCCCACAAACAGTCCCCCCACTAACAGTCCCCCCACTAACAGTCCCCCCACTAACAGTCCCCCCACACTAACAGTCCCCCCACACTAACAGTCCCCACACACTAACAGTCCCCACACACTAACAGTCCCCACACTAACAGTCCCCACCCACTAACAGTCCCCCCCCACTAACAGTCCCCCCACTAACAGTCCCCCCACACGAACAGTCCCCACACACTAACAGTCCCCACACTAACAGTCCCCACACTAACAGTCCCCACACTAACAGTCCCCACACTAACAGTCCCACACACTAACAGTCCCCACACACTAACAGTCCCCACACTAACAGTCCCACACAATAACAGTCCCCACACTAACAGTCCCCACACACTAACAGTCCCCCCACTAACAGTCCCCACACTAACAGTCCCCACACTAACAGTCCCACACACTAACAGTCCCCACACACTAACAGTCCCCACACACTAACAGTCCCCACACTAACAGTCCCCACACTAACAGTCCCACACAATAACAGTCCCCACCACTCCGGACACACAAACTCCTTCCGGCTGTTGAACAGCTAACGGTAACGTTACCTTCCGTGGATGCGGCCTGGACGTCTCCCGGCGGGGTCCGAGCTCCTCTGCCGCTCGCCTCAGCCACCAGCGGAACGCGGAGCTCCCTCAGAGCTCAGACGGCGGTTCCTCCTGGCACCTCGCAGCGGGTCTGCGGCGGGCTAGCCGCGGTAGCCGTGTAGTATCCCGCTGCCGCCGATGCGCAGTCTTCCGCCTTCAGCGCGTCCCCGCACGGCGAGGCCGGGCGTCGGCCCGCGCGAACTACCGGGAAACGCGCGTCTCCGCGTCGCCTGGCCGCCGGCTCCCCGCTCAGCGACTCCTCAGCCCGGCACGTCGTGTTCAGTGGGTCGGGGAAGCGGATACAGAGCAGAGCTGCAGGGCCAGACGAGCAGCGACCATGGCCGTTTTACCCACGGCGAGTTAGTAAACTACGCCAAGCCACTTCCGGTTGACTATGTTCTCTTCAGAATAAGAGTACCAACGCATTCTTATTTACCAAATACCATATTGTTTTATTATTAGTCTCTTATCGAAGATTTTCATTTAACTTAATTCCATTGTCTATGATATTATTACAATTAGAGTACTTTACCATTAGAACTTATAAAGTCAAGTTGAAAAACTATCGAGAATGTCGTTGGAATTCCAAAAGGAATACAGGGACAGCGCCTCCTCTGGCCAATTATGGCTACTGCATGAGGTCAACCCTGAGTACTGCAACGGGACAGCGCTGTCTCTGTTCGACCCTGAGTACCAGACATCTTATAGCATAGACGCAGCATCGACCGCTACCGCCTATGGCGCTGACGAGACACGGGGCCGCCAGCTTGGAGTGGTGGTTCGCTCCACTCAGTGTAATACGTTTGGCTGGAGCAATGAACTGTCAGCGCATTTAATTAATCATACCTCAGAATAGTGAATACCACATATTTTCATGTGTTTTTTTTGCCATACGTGTAGCTATGATAAAGGACACATGGTTTGGCGTGTTTTATTATTCATAGTTGGCTTAACACTAATAGAATATTCTGATAGTGACCAGACATCCGAGATCAAAACTGGGAACATAATCCCGAGAAGAGGAAAAAAAACGGTCAGCTATTTTTAAATTGAAGAAACAATATGACATATATACCCTGCATAAACAATGTATGAATACATTAGATATATATCTTTGGGAGCTTATAGACTGCATCCCCAACCCAGTCTCACCAAAATGCGTACAGATCGCACGGTTTGACATGCGTGCAGTAGCCTACATACGCCAAATGACCATTTCGCGTACATATGATACGCAAAACCCAGCATTAACTACTGTGGAGGGCGGAGTCGTACACATACCACGCATCACTTTATAGGCCTACCCATACCGACGTCACCAGCGATGCATGCTGCATTGAACTTTACTCAGAATTCGGGAATTTCCGGCTTCCGATAAGGAAAAGAGCAATAAAATGGTTGTTAAAGTCTGAAATTCGGTAGTCCATCACAGCCACAATTTGACACCGTTAAACTGGCAAGAAAAAATATACATCCGCCCTCCACATAGTTAATGCTGGGTTTTGCGTATATACGCATCCGCCCTCCACAGTAGTTTGCGTATCATATGCACGCGAAATGGTCATTTGGCGTATGTACTGCACGCATGTCAAACCGTGCGATCTGTACGCATTTTGGTGAGACTGGGTTGGCATCCCTGACTGTGGCTGCAGCAGCAGTTTATTCTGTCTTGACACTTTGTATTGATATTTTGTATTTACTATTGACATTCTTTTTACAAGGATTATGTTTACAGTGATTGTTTTATATGTATGTCGCTTTAGAAAAAAGCTTCTGCCAAATATTTAAACATATATAAACACCTGAAAGTTTTTATATCAGCTAAAACCACCAATCTGTTTCACTGGATTCAGAATAAAACCAAATTCTGTCTTACTCAATAATGTTAGTATTTAAATATTGTTACTTGAATGACTTATTCATGGTTACAATTATACTGTTTTGTCTTATACTTTGCCTAAAATGAGAATGCATCATAATACAAATCTGCTGATGGAATTTTTATTTACAGGAAATAATATAGATAAATATAAATATACAGGAAAATGATCAGACCAGAACTAGTGAAATTCAAAAGACAATAAAAAGCAGCCAGAGGTTAGGGTTAAACCCTGAAAAGAGGACTGTTTTTGCAACAGCTTCTTTTCTTGTGCTTCCTTTCTGTAGTTGAAGAGAGGCGAGTTTGGCAATGTGGTGCAGCCTTAGTTTATGAAACACCGACACAACCAATGAGAGCAAGTCTGAATGTTGGTTGGTGATGCCAAACTGTGTCTCCTCAATTTGTTCCCCAAGCAGAAATATATCCTCTGTTCCAATCTCCCCTCCGACGATGAAGGACTGTTGACACCTTAGGACCTTGATCTTGCATTGTTGAGGCTTGGCGGATCACCCTTTCTGCAGCTCTCAGCACCTTATAATAATAATAATAATCTAGGTCATTCTTTATGGAATATGATTGATCAAGTATCAGTTCATAGCCGGTGAACACATAGCCTATGTTCAACAGTAATCCCAAGATTACCCCATTCCAGGGGTCAGGGCCTTTTCCTGTTTATCACACATTTTGTCCCACACATTTCACGAAGGTGGGCTACACAAAAATGGGTTGGAAAGCTCGACTAGCTATACTGTGTATAGCCACTGTCCATCTGATTGCCTAGTTAGTTAACATATATTTTACACACACAATCTGGGCTGTGGTCCTAACTTTTATCCCTATTGGCTTTTACAATCTTTTCATCATCATTTATTCATTCAAGTATTTTTTAATTTCATTGAGAAGCAATTATATTATGGTCCTACTCTTGTTTATTAGCCTAGTTGGCTACGATTTCAGTAGTAGGCCTACTATCGAAGACAAAACTACTCGTAATATTCCTTTCACAAAATACAACCAATAGTACGGTAATGTTAAATCTTACTTGTGAAAAGTAATCCCCCGATTCCTATTGTGGATGGTCCGCTGATTTGAGCAGGAATACGCTGAACAACAGCCCGGCATTCTGTTTCTGCTGTAGACGCCACCTGTTGCTGCTCCCGGTTGACCACTCCAAGATGGCGGCCGTATTTCTCGCGTCCCAGCAGCCAATGCTGCGGCTATGCTATAAGATGTCTATGCTGCGTACTGCACTGGGACAGCGCCGCCTCTGGGAAACCCTGGGTACTGCACCAGGACAGCGCCGCCTCTGGCCGACCCTGGGAGCCTCTCACTGAGCCAGGAGACCAACCTATGGTTAAATACTGCATCATCCAGCGAGCATCAATTTGCTATCCAAGTTGCATAACCTGTTCAACAAAACCACAGAACTTTGGTTATTTTATCATTTATTTTGTTTATCGTTGCTAACTTTAATTAATTATACAATTACATTTAACTAAGAATTGTAAAATGTAAAATAGCTTATTTGTGCTTTCAAATAATAACTCATTGGTTTGAATAAAAAGACCATCCACGCCATCATCTTTATTTATGTTTATTTAAATCCAGTGTTATTGTAACCAGATATATTTTCAGTCAGCTAATGCTTTTCTGTAATATCACTGTTTTTGGTTACGACCACTTTATGTTGCGGCAGCTTTACGACTGCTGTTTTACGGTGTGTGTTAGGGTTACCTTGGAGACGAAGTTTCGCGGGTAGATCCTCTCTTCAATGCATGCAAGCAATGTGTGGCCAAGCTGTGATTCGCCTGCTGTTTATTTTTGGAGTTTAATTGTTAAAAGTATTTTTAAGTGTAATATTTACCGTACAAAGTACTCGGTTTTCTTTCGATAATATCCGGAAGTCCGTCGGCAACGTTTATCCACAAGAAGACCGTTAGCAAGGAACTCCGCCGAGTGAATGAACATTGACTCGGCGACGCTGCCGCTGTTTCCTGAGGCTCGTGAGCTCGTGAGGAGCCGTCGCCACCTTCGGAATATCCCGAGGATTGCAGGCAAAACTACTAAACCACCACACACATATAGAGCTCTATAATATTATTGCTGGCCAGCACTTTACTTTATTTTGTTACTTTTTTTTCTTGTTGCTAAAGACAATATAAGGACACTTCAAGATTTGTTCTATTTTTTTTTAGATAAGAACACCGCTCGGTATTTTCTTTGGTTTATTCTATGGACTGAGAGATAGAAGACCGTTCGGTATTCATTTTGTTTTCATGGACCGAGAAAGAGACATTTAATTAAAGAGGACGAGTAACATTCCTTTAGGTATTTTTGTACTGAATAACAGCGTGTTGTTCAGAAATTTAAGTATTTGGTTAACTGCCTAAAAAGGGGAAATATATTTTATTTTTTTTGTATTTTTATTTTCTTATTCTAATTGAGGGTTTACCAAAATATAATCACATTTCCATGGGATTTAAGGTTTACTGTTTTATGTTTTTCCTGACCTACATTGTGATAAAGTAAGATGCATTTCAGTCCAGCAAATTTTCAATAAAACTGGATCGATAGTAAACTGCTATCACAACCCGAGTAAATTCTGTTTATTGGTTACATTATCATTTCTATCAAATCAAGAATTTCAATATATTCTTTAACCAAACCAGGCAAAAAATTATTAATAATAAATGATTAGTATCCCTTTAAATTCAATTACCTTTACGAATGAAAAGAACCAAACCAAATATGTAACAAATATGTAACGCTGACAATAATTATTTGTCACACAAGGATCAAAGTGGAGATTATTTGACCCCAACCCGCAAGCTGAATAAGTTTCATGTGGACACAAACCCTTCCTACTACTGACTAGCTAAAAAATGTCCAAACATCATCATCTACATTCCCCATCTTAAGCAAGAGCTTCACAGTTAGCCAACGATCCATAGCTAGCGAGCTACCCCAGCCTGTGTGTCTGGTCCAGACACACGAGCTATACATTCAGCACAAAGCGTATCTTATCTTATAATATGATTTATCTGCTGTCGTCCGTAAAGCAAGAGACAGACGTTCTCTAGAAGCTAGAAGAAACCAAGCAATCAGAAGTGGAAGTCTTGAATGGAGCAAGACGCCTCAGGAGGTGGTGATCGCGACTCAGATCACACTGGGGTCTTATCCAGACTGGAGCGGGAAGCATCGGGGGAACCATCGGTGGAACCATCGGGGGAACCATCGGTGGAACCAGAGCTGGAACCAGAGCTGGAACCAGAGCCGATACCAGAGCTGCCTTCAGAGCCGGGACCTGTGAGATACAACAGCATATGATCAATGGATCTCCGGTACACATATGATAGTAATAATAGAATAAAAACTTTCCCACGATTGCTCTGCTTAAGAAAGAAAGGACGAAAATGAAAAACGAACAACAACCAAGTACAGCAAGGCAATACATGTTAAATATCATGGTTTTCTGGAAGCTCCCGCACGTGTTCAACTACAATACAAAATACAGTACAGTGTGTTACAATGCTGATGTTAAACTATCGTAATACCAGGTTATTAACGTTAAACTATCGTAATACCAGGTTATTAACGTTAAACTATCGTAATACCAGGTTATTAACGTTCAACTATCGTAATACCAGGTTATTAACGTCAAACTATCATAATACCAGGTTATTAACGTTAAACTATCGTAATACCAGGTTATTAACGTTAAACTATCATAATACCAGGTTATTAACGTTCAACTATCGTAATACCAGGTTATTAACGTTCAACTATCGTAATACCAGGTTATTAACGCTAAACTATCCATAATATCAGTGTATTAATGTTAATAATCCATGGAACTCCTGTACACATATGATAGTAATACCAATTACCAAGAACAGCAGAGCAATACTAACAATACAAATATTACAAATATACATCAATCCAAACATTTGTTCAACATGAAATATAATATCCAATTAGCATCTACAAATATGAAATAAGCTTGAAGTGAAGGATTCTGGGAGGTGTAGTTCTTGTGTAGTTCATAATAGTCAACAGTCTTTAGTCAGGTCATGGACATTGGTAGTATTTGTAGTATTAGTTAGGGTAGTAATGATGTTATTTGTAGTATTAGTTAGGGTAGTAATGATGTTATTTGTAGTATTAGTTAGGGTAGTAATGATGTTATTTGTAGTATTAGTTAGGGTAGTAATGATGTTATTTGTAGTATTAGTTAGGGTAGTAATGATATTATTTGTAGTGATATTTAAATGCTACCGTACCGAGCTCCTCGTCAACACAACAAATGATGAGTACTTCATAAAGCTGAGTATTCATAGAGGGTAGTGAACTGTGATGGAAGGTGTACCTGTGAGTAGGGACTGGTTTTCCATCTTCAGGGGCAGGATCGTGACAACTACAATACAAAGTACAGTACAGTGTGTTACAATGTTGATGTTAAACAATCCGTAACATCAGTGTATAATGTTTAACTATCTGTAATATCAATGTATTAATGTTAAAACATCCATTATATTAGTGTATTAATGTTAAACTATCCGTTATATTAGTGTATTAACGTTAAACTATATTACATTACCTTTTTTCGCTGGTGTCCTCCTCTTTCTGAGGATAATCACCACACCAGTGATAATGACCCCCAGCACCACCACCAATCCAATACCAGCCCCGACAATGACTCCAATGGGGGGTCCCTCAGATTCCACGTGGTGATCTAAACAGGATCCAACAGAGTCAACATCAGCCGTTGATACTTCCATAGGACTCCTGCTACACCTCGTGTCCTACTCATCAGGCAGCGCCAGTAGAATAATGATACTTCTTATTTAGTCCTCCATGAACACTGACTGCCCCCACAGGTCTGGACGCTGCCTCACCTGCACAGCGGCTGCCAGAGGAAACCCCAGACTCTGCAAGACTCTTACCCCACAAGACTCTTACCCCACAAGACTCTTAAAAGACTCTTGCCCCACAAGACTCTTACCCCACAAGACTCTTACCTCGCAAGACTCTTAGCCCACAAGACTCTTACCCCACAAGACTCTTAGCCCACAAGTCTCTTACCCCACAAGACTCTTTACCCCACAAGACTCTTACCCCACAAGACTCTTACCCCACTAGACTCTTACCCCACAAGACTCTTACCCCGCAAGACTCTTAGCCCACAAGACTCTTACCCCACAAGCCTCTTACCCCACAAGACTCTTACCCCACAAGACTCTTACAAGACTCTTACAAGACTCTTACCCCACAAGACTCTTACAAGACTCTTACCCCACAAGACTCTTACCCCACAAGACTCTAACAAGACTTCTACCCCACAAGACTTTTACAAGACTCTTACCCCACAAAACTCTTACCCCACAAGACTCTTACCCCACAAGACTCTTACAAGACTCTTACCCCACAAGACTCTTACCCCACTAGACTCTTACCCCACTAGACTCTTACCCCACAAGACTCTTACCCCACTAGACTCTTACCCCACTAGACTCTTACCCCACAAGACTCTTACCCCACAAGACTCTTACCCCAAAAGACTCTTACCCCACAAGACTCTTACCCCACAAGACTCTCACAAGACTCTTACCCCACTCTTGGAAAACACTGATTTTGCTCGCAGGGTGGTGGACTTCACAGGTGTACTTGGCCGTGTCGCCCCCAGGAATCATCACCCACATCTTGATCTGGTGGGTCCCGTCCCCGTTAGGACGGACCCCCGTGGACATCAGACCATCCAAGCGGTCCACCAAATGGCCGTCCCTCTTGATCTCCATAATGATCTCCTTGGGGTGGAAGCCTGTGGGCCAGGCAGCTGAGCTTCAGGTTGTTGTCTTAACATGAACTGGCGGATATGTAAACATTGGGTGGCGCTGTGGATAGAAACACAATTATCCTTTGGATCCAGTGGCTGCCAGGTTTTGTGTTCCCCATGGTTCGATTGGCGTTAAACTGACATAGTGATCCAAAGACCTAAGGTCCATGGTCCTAACCCTAAAGGCTGCTGCAGGTTGCAATGTATTGACAACCCGCGTGTAAATCGGTTGGCCGATTTTATCGGTTGAGGTTGGCCTATATCGGTGTCGGCAAAAGTTTTTACCGATATGAAAACTTTAGAAATGTAAATATATCTATATATCGGGTGATATCTTATCGTTTACTCCCTAATATCGGTATGGGCATTGGCCCCTAAAATCCAGTGTGGATCGGGCCGTGGTACTCTGTGATGTCAGATTACAGCTGAGGGGGACGGTTCCACACTTACAAGCCTTCTTGTTGGCGTTCTTCCTGTATTTGAGGAAGGTCTCCAGCCACTGGACACACTCGTTGTTAAGGTAGCCATCGGTGTAGTCGTTGAGCTGCTGGATGCCGTCCCACTTGCGCTTGGTCGGCATGGCTTCGTTCATGGGGGCGACCCACTGCTTGTGATGGCCGTCGAAGGACAGGAAGTCGTCTCCGTCGTAGCTGTACTGGTCCATCACTCTGACCCTCTCAGGGCCTTCAGTGTCCAATGCACATCCATGTCTCCACTGGAGGACGTGGTTATCTGAGAGAGAGAGAGAGAGAGAGAGAGAGAGAGAGAGAGAGAGAGAGAGAGAGAGAGAGAGAGAGAGAGAGAGAGAGAGAGAGAGAGAGAGAGAGAGAGAGAGAAGAGAGAGAGAGAGAGAGAGAGAGAGAGAGAGAGAGAGAGAGAGAGAGAGAGAGAGAGAGAGAGAGAGAGAGAGATTATGTTATTTATGTATGACTGTTAGACAGCCAGCCAACCAGACAGAGAGACAGACAGACAGGCAGGTAGACAGACCGACAGACAGGCAGACAGACAGCACCTGTGTCGTTCTTCCTCAGGCGGTCGGTGAGGATTTTGAGGTTGACCTTGAACCACTGCTGTTTGGTCTGCCGGGAGCTGGTGCCCTTTGTCCCAGTATTCCTTGTCCAGACGGTCCCTCATCCAGTCCTCCCTGGGCACCTTCACCTGGGTGGTGCTGTCGAAGTAGTCGACGGGCCGACCGTCCAGCAGACCGATGGCTGAGAACTCATGGATGCCGGGCAGGCCGACGGGCCGGGTGAAGGCCGTGTAGATGTAGGTTAGTGAGTTGATTTCTGGGAGGAGCAGGGTTCAACAGCACTGAAGGGATCAGACAAGTCACCACAACCCCACCCAACCCCACCCCCCCTCCCACCCCCCAGGCCTCGGTGTTCCCGTGCCCCGGTACTCTGCTACACTTTCTCTTTGATTTAATATTTTACATTCTTAAGCATATCATGATATTTAAGGATTTTGTGTAAATCCCCAACGCGATAATAAAATGTTATATCTCACAGCCTCTTACTGACACAGCCTCTAATGACTGACCCAGCCTCTTACTGACACAGCCTCCAATGACTAACACAGCCTCTAATGACTTACACAGCCTCTAATGACTGACCCAGCCTCTAATGACTGACACAGCCTCTTACTGACCCAGCCTTTAATGACTGACCCAGCCTCTTACTGACACAGCCTCTAACTGACACAGCCTCTAACTGACACAGCCTCCAATGACTAACACAGCCTCTAATGACTAACACAGCCTCTAATGACTGACCCAGCCTCTTACTGACCCAGCCTCTAATGACTGACCCAGCCTCTTACTGACACAGCCTCTAACTGACACAGCCTCTAACTGACACAGCCTCTAATGACTGACACAGCCTCTTACTGACACAGCCTCTAATGACACAGCCTCTAATGACTGACACAGCCTCTAATGACTGAAACAGCCTCTTACTGACAAAGCCTCTAATGACACAGCCTCTAATGACTGACACAGCCTCTAATGACTGACACAGCCTCTAATGACTGACACAGCCTCTTACTGACACAGCCTCTAATGACAGAAACAGCCTCTTACTGACACAGCCTCTAATGACGACACCACCCGCTGGGAGGGCCCAGGTGATGGACTTTGTTGTTGACGAGATGCCACAGTCCTACCAACACAAAGCGTGTTGTGAATGGTATGCAGGCCTACTGTTATACCATCATTAACCACGGCCCCGCCCTCACTGAGGAAATATGACAACGATGTCATCCACACACACACACACACACACACTGATCTTCACTCAACAGGTTGAGGCGGTTTACCACATACACACACACACACACACACACACACACACACACACACACACACACACACACACACACACACACACACACACACACACACCTATAGGGGGAATAGATTTGATATGACGTATACTATTGGAAACATAAGGCTAGATAATAACAATAATAATAATAATAATAATAATAATAATAATGAGGATACTACTTAACGGAATGACACCAAGAGACCGTGTCTCTTTAAAAACATTTGCCTCAAGGACAACTTTAAATTAAACGTGTATTGGTACTAGTTTCTGGTCTATTATAAGGGTATTGGTATAACTAGTTACTGTTATATTCTAATGGTATTGGTATAACTGGTTACTGGTCTATTTTAATGGTATTGGTATAACTATTCACTGGTCTATTCTGGTATCGCGATAACTAGTTGCCTGTAAACAAATTCACGTAAACGTTGTTCTTCGGTTTTTTTTAGATAAAAAGCACTAGGACCTTTACAAATTTCAGAACGTCGTTTTTAATAGTTTTATGAGCTGCGAGTGGTAAAATATGAATATATATTTTTATATAAAATATATATAATATGAGTTGTTGTAACTGCGTCATTGTCTCTTACTTCCCTCTTCTCGTCTGACCTATCAGAGCCCGCCGTGCGTGTTGCCAGGCAGACTCTCTGTGAGTTACCAGAACACAGGCCACTACTTCACACCATCTTCGGCCGTCAAACCAACGTTAATACATACACACAAAGTATGGAATAACCCGTTTTTTAATCTCAGACTGTCTGGTTGTATCTGTAAATAAAGCCCTCAAACAGATATGTCGCCAAAAAATATTTTTTCTTTACTTTCGCTTTCGCGGATTAGTCGGAATAAAACCTTTTTTTTTACCTGCGTTCACGGTCCAAACTCCGCAGAGCAGAACCAAAGTTGACACGGAGCCCATGGTGATGATTTCAACCGATTTATACGGTTCTCTCGGCGGTGTTATCGCCGCTGCTGGTCCGCGCGCTCAGCGCTGTGTTCACGCTGCCGTGGCTTCAACTGAGTGAAAACAACAGCCGTCTCCCCTCGCGCCAACAGGAAACCGTACTGTTTCCGGACTTGCCGTTTGACTGCCCTTGCGCAGCAGACACACGGCACTGTAGCCGCGTAGGCCTACCTGTAGGCCTATGTCATGTATATATATTTTAAATAAATATGTAGGAGCTAAATAACGAAGTAGACTAATGATTATTTGATGGTTATGATTAAATAATGAATAACTTCATGGGCCAAGGTATTATTCATTTCTAATCTCCAATGAAATCGAGTCTTGGTACACCTCCAGCAGACACGTAACAATGTTATTGTGTTAACTTCGAGACACTTTATCGTCCCCCCCTCAGCTTTGGTGAGGTGTCCCACGTTGTCCCACACCAACTGCTGCTCTCTACGTTAGTAAGGAAAGCTGCCTCGTCCCTGACGTGTGAGTGCTGGAGGAGTCTTTACACGTCGCTTAGATGTCTTTGGCTTCACTTCTGGATGTCTCAGGTCGACAGATCTGAGATCCATCCTGCTGGATGGATTGGAAAAACGTTGGCCATAAAGTGCATTTGCTTAATGATAAAACTCAGCTCCATTCCAAAGATAAGAGAACAACTAGAGTTGGGCTATTAATGGACTGCAGCCGCATTTTAAACGACTAACAAATATTCACAAAGTTAGTTCACTTCTGTATGTGGTTTGTCAACTCAAACTGAGTTAACTCAAGGTTTGACAGAGACTGTTAGGTGAGTTTACACAAGACGCATTTATTTTTCTTGCGAAGCCACCGGATAATTGTGCGTGTGTACGCAGACGCGTTGAACCGCTCCGGTCGAATCAGCTTCCACTGTGGAGAACACTGGAATGAGTCATTTTGTCACGTTTTTCGAACTGAGTTATATTCTTATTCATTGAGGAGATGCAGATTTGTACATTTACATTTGTAAGGTTATATAAGGTTTTATTTTTACAGTGATCGTTTTATACATGGATGATCCACTCATAGTTGCTGCGTTGCATATATTGCTGCACACGTCCAGTCATCTACTGAATCCATCTTAATTTATTCCTCCCCACTGTTCTGTCAATAATGTTCATACTGCATCCATCATTATATATTCCTCTACCCTACTCCGCATTTTACTGCTTTTCTTTGTAGGCCTACTTCTGGTTGGAAGCTAAACTCTGCTTCTTTGTATCAGTAGGCCTACTTGTACAATTGTAGTGTAATAGTAGTGTAATAGTGTAAGCATTCTTGTTTAATAAAAGTAGACTAGGCTACTCACATGTTCAGAAGTGCACACAAGAAGAGAGGACAGGTGGGTTTGGGTTTTTCCAATGTAGTAGCACTAGCAGCAGTAGTAGTAGTAGTAGTAGTAGTAGTAGTAGTAGTAGTAGTAGTAGTAGTAGTAGTAGAAGAAGTAAATGTTATGCTTTGCGTCGAGGCATCGGGGCGTGTGTCGAGTACCTCGGCTCCTCCCCCAGCGAAGCTCCGTATCGAGTAGGATTCATCGGCGAAATGACGGAGCGTGTGACGTTCGAGGCTTCGTCTGGGGCTGTTCCGCGATATGGGTTCACAATTGGCACATTTTTACAAAAAAGAAGACACTACCCAGTTCCAAGATCACTTTAATGGCTATGTTATTAATCACACTCATTCTCAGTCATTATGCAGCTCTATTATTACAATTATTAGTAGGCTACTGTGGTTGATAAGACATTCTATTTTGCCCGGGATGCCTTAAAATCTTTGTCAAATGATTTGTTTTCTACCATGAGTCATAGGCCTACATGTCATGGATTGTGACCCATCGTTGATTGCGACCTGCGCTGCTTGTGGACTCTGTAATGATCGCGGACATGAATAATTGTGTCATTAGTTCATATTTATATAAACAGCAGTAAAAAAAATGATAATGGTGGCCATAAAAATAAAAACGGTGGGCATTATAACAAAAACATAAATAAATAATTTATTAAGAACAACGTTTGTGCTTGGCATTAATTAGCATTTCACAGACCTTAGTACGGTCCATTACCTTTACTTCGTTCCCCATAAAATGCTACAGTCAGTAAAAGACGCTAGTGTGGAAATTGCATTGAAAGAAAGATACAATTTCGCACGTTGAGCACACAGTTGTGTGACTCGTTTATTTCGTAAGAGAGAGCAGCAATCAAAACCATAGATATATATAGAACACTCCATGTGAAATTTTACCATGGTATACCATGGTACATCATAGTTCATAACTTAGTACCCTGGTATACCATGGTACATAACTTACTGTATCATGGTATATCATGGTACATTGCTCGATGCCATCGTGTACCATGGTACATGAGTATAATGTTCCATGGTAAAGCATGGTACATCGCTAAGTACCATGGTACTTAGGCTTAATGTACCACAGTATGCCATATGGTATGTTGGAAATGTAAAATATTCAAAACAAATCGGATGCTGCCAGTTTCGACACCATTTTGTGTATGACATGTTACATTGAAGGGAATACACTTCACTTGGAAATAATCTGCAGGGATTTACTTTACAAAATAGATATTGAAACCAAGAGTTTCTTGAATAAAACAATCTGAAGATCTAGATCTATATGTCAGAAAGTCGATATAAGTGCTGATAATATATCACGCATGATGTAGAATGTTTGTCAAAATTAAACTAGCCCAGCAAGAGTCCCTGCCAAAGTCAGTACCCCTCGCCACTACAAAGTCCTCTATTGTCCTGGGCCCCCTTCTCTATCCCTTGCACCTTTCATAATGCACAATATCATGTTACATGGAACTTTTACTATGAATGTATTTTCTTAAACAGCACAACGGTACATGTGTAATAACATCAAGACACTAGCATAACCAATTATAAATGATTTATTTTCTTTCAAAAAGGAATATACTTTTGGAGACACAGCAAATCACATTTTATGAAGATGTACAATTGATCATTGATGTATTTATTTAAACAGCATCAACGTTCATTTGTGATAACTTATAGATACCAACATATCATCCACTTATGTATGCTTCATGTACGATTAAAATCAGTGTACTTTAAGAGACAAGTCATATGAAGGACATGAACATTATAAAATAGTCGTGCACAATACGTTTGGCTTCACATTCCTCATTAGAAATTCTCTTTTACACTTTTGCAAATTGCAATGTAGTGGAAGCAAACATTTGGCACGGTAAGAACAAAACACAATCCATAATAGAAATGACATTTTAAATGTTAAACCGTTTACTCCTGTACACCATTTGTTGAATCATATGTTAATAAAATAAGCAACATGAGTTAAAAACTTACTCTGAAGTTTACTAACATAAAGTTTTGTCAATTTGACCGAAAACTCTCCATAGAATAACTATATATGAACAAATGAGCAGTGTAGATTATCACAAAGAAACTTATTTTTAGTCCCTTTCAAATGCAGGCATTTTTACAACGTGAACACGGTTAGCATGTTCCACAAGAGTACACTTGGCCTTCACTTCCCTTGAGGTGCACACCATCAAACGTCCAGTGTTCTCAACCTGAACAAGGAACTTTGACACATTGACATTGATATCACCGTCATAGACGACAAATTGGTTTTGCGTCGGAGACAACTCATAATAATATATAAGCAACTCTGAGCATGAACAATCTTGTTCGCATTGACAGACTTTGGATAAGACTACAAAAGAAGCTATCAACCCATATGTTCCTTCTGTTGCAATTACAGAATTGTTTCTCTTGTAGTCAGCTGCGTAGCCTTGGGTTGTCAGTAACATTTTCCATACAACACAACGTTTGAATATTCGACAAGGAATAATGTGCAGATAATCGTTTAATGGGAATCTATTTTCCAGTGCAACTCTTTCACATGCAGATAACTGCCTGTAATTACATTTCCCCAACATCACTATGTGCCTGGCAATGACAGTTCCTGCCTTCGTCAGATAATCCAAACCGGTTAATCTACAAAAAAGCTCACGGACTGGTCTTGGTGCGTCCTCAAACACTGCAGTTCCTGAACGAATTAACCTCTGCTGGGCAAAGAAGTACTTGAAAATCTGACAAGGTACCGCCTGCGTGCCATTGAACAAATCAAGTAACTTACCATTTGCATCTTCATATACAAATGCAGAGTTGGCCCACAACGACCCCCAGTCCCTCACACTCTGTGCCAGATGCACAAGCAAATGAGAGTTATATGAGCAGTGTTCGATGCCATACAGTTGAGGAATCTGTGCCACAAACTGGACCAGACACAGTTCTGCACAGTTGACCTGATCCTGCGTTGTCACGGAGGAGAGAAGAATATGTAATGCAAATGCAAGTAGCATCCAATGTTTGTAAAACCTCCTGGGTAGAAAGTCTTTCATAACAACTGGGGAATACAACAACAGAAACGCTCTCCATTCAGTGGCTTCCAAAAGGCTCTCTCAGAAAGCGGTCTTGGGTTTCGCCTGACTTCACTTGGGGGCTTGATCTCACATAGGGCACTGTCAATCTGTGTCATTTGGTCAGGGAGTAGGTGATATTCTTCGGCACTATACTTGCCATCAAGCCACAGGTTGGTAAACTGTCTAACGACTCCTAGACACACAGAATGCATGTAATCTGGTACAAATCAGGTAACAGAAACAAAGGACTCGCCCCTTTGACACCCATCTGAGCTTCGCCGCTCTCAGTTGCTCTTTCGGCTAACTCAACTGTGCTCGCCATGGATCTTAACGGTACTATATCAGCTTGTACAGGATACACCCTGGTGTGCCCCTTTCCCTTGTCAACAACTTCACCCTTCATGGCAACAAAAGCCACATCCATATTTTCCGTTAAACTGTTTAAAGTTTTGAATCATGGCCCGCGCCACAGCATCACAGACACAAACTAGTGCATGCACTCTACTATTCCTCTGCAGGCCAGTACTATCGATCCAAGCTACACCATTCTCATGTAAACTCTGGAGCTCAGCAATGAACGGAGTGAAATAGGTGTCGACCCGGGGTTTGGGCCGCCCAAACCACAAACTATGCAACATAATGGATTTGCCTCTTTCGTCCAGTGACAGCTCATTTATTGTGCAGAGTATTGGCCAAAGAGAATACTGCGAAGATTTGAAAACGGGAACGCCGTCACAATTGAAAGATATGGTGACATTGTCCGGATTGTCGATAAAATCACCCTGATCTTGGTATAGCTTTCCTGTGTTTATGTCTCCTACACTCTCATCATGTCGAAAGTGGCCCCGCAGTGCCGACTGTGGCAAGATGTTTTTGAGCTGATCGGCTAAAGGCATCACCAGAAAGTAACTTGCAGATTTGAGAAGCTCCTCCTTGTGCCAATGCTTCAGGCAAGTTTCACAATGGTAGTCTGGTCCTTTGCCGATGTATCCTACACAGTCCGTGCAATAGAAATGCAACTCTGCCTTGTCGGACAGATTGAAGAAAGCTTTGTCCAAGTACCTTGCTTGAGGGAACACATCCTGGAATGACGGTATTAAACAAATCGAGAAGGTCTTTCATGGCAACACCAGATAATCCGTGCCTTAGGCACAACCCCATCAGCATCGCTAGCAGTTGTCCCTTTGAAACATCAGCTCCTTCAAAGACAGGGTTGTTGGCGTCAAAGTGCTTTTCATCAAACAGCTTCTCCTGAAAAAACATCAACAAATATTGCACTTTAATAGGTTTATGCTGATAATTGTCATTTATCCAATACTTGCTACACAACAAATCATTGTATCCCATATACAGATCATAACAATTTGCATTATAGATATTGTTAAGAAGTGTTATACAATTATACAATTATATAATTGCACAACAGTTACAAAGATCAATCACCAAAAATTATAACCATTTAGGTCAGGGCTGAAAGGTGCTGCAGTTGGTGGGGGTCTGTTGAATCAATGCCATGCCTTTGTTGCGAATTTGCATAGGGGAACTAGCGGAATGATAAGAAGTAGCACGGCATATGGGAACTAGCATAATGGTAGGAAGAAATACAACGGCAGGGGGCGCGTGGGTGAGATTGCGTAGTAAACATCTGCCAGGAGAGGAAAGAAGCAAGTTCGGGAGAAGATTTAGAGGATTTGAGTATTTATCGCCAGTATATTTATGAATAGTTTATGTATCTTTTTTTTTTTATGTAGCAAGTTTCCCCAGTAGTTCGAAGGATAATGATGAGCATCTTGGCCCTATTTTAAAGTGTATGAATACAGTTTCTTTCATTTCAGTTACGCTCATTGGTCAGTTTAGGGGTCGCGTCACTCGGATGTGGGTATCAAAGGCCCTACATCAAGCCAGAAAGCCAGTTGGAGTTGGGGGGACAGCGCAGCATCAGCGCACCTCTAACACACTCTCAGCGCAACGTTTGCGCACCTCTCTCCCCTTAGCGCAGCATCCGCACACCTCTTTAGTAACCTTCTCCTCTTAGCGCAGCATCAGCGCACCTCTTTACTCTTTTCTTTGAGTCTTTGCTATTTTCTTTTATAAGTATTTGTGCAGTATCAGGAAGGTAAAATGTGGGAATAAGCTTGTCTTGGAGGTCTAGGTCAGAGAGCTGTATTTTGGAGGTATATTGAGAGGAATCAGCAGTGGTATGTAAAAAATTAGCTTGGGGATAAGAGGAATACTGTAAGGCAGCATGTACAGTGATATTTCAGTTTGTGACCATGGTGGTTCTTTGAATTATAGTTATCAGTATATTTACCAAGAGGCTGATGCCATATATATTTCAATTGATAGTTTGATCATACATTTGCATGGGGTGGCAGCACAGGCGCAGTAAATCCGTGGAGGGGGGGGGGGGGGGGGCCCACACCGTATACTGTGTTTAGTTTACGGTGTGGGCCCCAGAGCAGTGTGTAATTGCAACATACACCCTTGGCACGCTACAGTTTTCGTGGCAGCGATACGATTTGGCCACTTACACCCTCAGCACGCTACACCTTGATATGGTTCTCTAAGTAAAACTAAAAAGTCACCCGTTTTTACACATTACTTGTTATAACAGACAAGTTATATATATAAACTAACCTGACGAAAGCCAGGCTGTCCATGTTCGTGGCCATCCCCTGCTATATATTGCTCTGCGCCGTCATATTCTTCTTGTTGAGCATTCTGGAAATGAAATATCAGGATTAGTATTAATGCAAGGTTCCATGGCTATATTGGCTTGGTCATTATTTTCTATCCGGATTCTGAACACTGCTGCTTTGAAGAGGATTCACATCTTGTTAACATAATCATTATCGCTTATGTCTCACCAAAGTTGAAGAATAGCCTTATTCTGCATTCTTCTTTTCTCTCTCAGCTCCTTTTCTTATCGCTTATCAAACTTATTCCAGTATTGTTTTAGGTGAAATGTTCTTTTTACTTAACTTTAACATTGTACACAGTTGCATTAATTGTTGATATATCGCATAGGTCATCATTAAAAAATATGGAAAATAATGTAGGCCTACCATATGCTGTAGTAGCTCACTGTCACATGTGTTGCCTCCATGTTCATCCATATTTCCAACTTCCATTTGTAATCCCCTTTCTGGGCCAGAGCCAGAAGAGACATCTTCAGATGAATCACTGATGTCACTAGAAAGACAATATATAAAAATATACATAAAGGGAAAATTAATGTAAATATTTGTGCTTCAGTTACACAGTAACTGACCATATGGTACCATGTTGACACTTATATTATACCTATAAAACATGTCACAGAAGACGCATACAAATGTTTGACATAGAAAATAATGATTTATATAATTAAATGAAATAATATTTTTTAAAGAGAGAATGAGTTATTGCTTATACACTGATTATTTTACTGCCTCGATATACTAAATATAGAGTACCATAAATAAAAAAGGACAAATATATGGTATATAGAATGTAGCATATATAATGGATATTCTTTCATAAGTGTCATAAACTAATAATTCAACACCATGCAGTTCAATTCAGCCAATTATAAATTGACCCAATGCACCATAGATGAATAAAAATCACTATATTGCATCAATATTAAACAAAGAATATACAGACTGAACATTAAGATATGTAAAATGAACATTCATAAAAATGGAATTTCATCAATTTCAGATCATAAAATGACTAATTGTATCCAGAATGTTTAGATTTGAATATGTTTTTCTTTAACTAAGTTATTTAAGTATCACATGGAAGATTTTACTTACAAGGTTTATTTCTTACACTGTAAAATATATTAAATCTCATGTAACAGTGTTATTTTTGACTTTTGACCCTGATTGTGATTTACCCGTTCATGCCTGTATAAATATAAGCACATAACTTATATTATGCAATAAATTACCAGCCCTGCCGTGGTTATATAAGCCATTTTGTAGCCAAATGGGTGAAACTTGTGTGGACAATTATGGCTGTGTTATGTAACTTAAAGGCCCAATATGCAGGTTTCCAAAAATATGCAGGTTTCCCTTGGAGCTCCCCCTAAAGGTTTTTACTAGTATTTAACGTTTACTCCAGTGTCGTAAAAACACATTTACGATAGGTGCATGTTTGAAGTCGCGCTGCATTCACTTGTATACCGGTGAGTGGAGGCCGGGGATCTATATGTCATTGCGTAATCATTGCCAGAAAGCAGGTCGAACTACTTCCGCCCGAGCGGCGGGCATCGCCAAGAAAGCTACATAGCGTAGTAATTTGAGTACAGACCCCCGATGGCAGTGAAGGAGGCGGAAATCGCCCTATTAAAAGTCATTGTAGCGACACAATTTTTTTCAAGCTGTTATTTTAAGGTACAATTGTTACATATTATGCCTTTAATATTAGTATACCATCAACATTTGCACATTACAGCATTGCATTTACCTTCTAACATATGATCACACATCTACTCATGGAGCCAACATTACAGAACGTTTTGCCAAAATAACATTTCTAAAATCACACTGTAGGTGAAAAATTGCTGCATGAGCAGCTTAAGCCTTAAACAGTTAAAAAGTTGCTCAGGTAATAAGTGGCATCAGGTGTAAGTTACACCGATCCATTTACTCTATTTGACATTGTACAACTTGTTCTTGTTCTGAAAGTTCTTGTTCTGAAATCTCTGACGCAGACGCAGGCGGAGACCCTTGTAATTCATCTTCAGAATCTGACGATGACGTCGGTTCCGTCCTCTCTCTCTATAGGCACTCTGTGACGCAGACGCAGGCGAGACCCTTGTAATTCATCTTCAGAATCTGACGATGACGTCGGTTCCGTCCTCTCTCTCTATAGGCACTCTAGCCCCCCTCGCTCAGCCCCCCCTGACGCGCCCCCCCTCTCCCTCCGCCAATAGTCTCGACACACCTCTATAGTCTGCACGTGCCTGCTGGGTACTGCATGGGGACAGCGCTGCCTCTGGCCGACCCTGGGTACTTCAGCCTCTCCCTGGGCCAGACCAACCTAATATGACAGCTGTGAACTACATGTGAACTACATCATCCAGCTAGCATCACATTGCTTTCCAAGTTACAAATCCCTTCACTGTTCAAGAAAACAACAGAAATTTGGTTATTTTTGCCTTTATTTGGTAAATCTTGTTTACTTTAATTAATTATACAACAATTAGATAAAGAATTGTAAACATAGCCTGTTGTAATACCTCCATGGTTTGAATAAAAAGACCAGCCACACGTCAACGATATTTAAGTTTATTAAAAATCCAGTGAAATCAATTCTATCAAATCAAGAATTTCAATATATTCTTTAACCAAGCCAAGAGAAATAGTATATAACAGTAGTTTTCCTTTCTATTAGATTATCTTTACTACTACAAATAACCAAACCAAATATAAACCAACACTTTTATAATTATTTGTCACACAAGGATCAAAGTGGAGATTATTTGACCCCAACACGCAAGCTGAATAAGTTTCATGTGGACACAAACCCTTCCTATTACTGACTAGCTAAAAAATGTCCAAACATCATCATCTACATTCCCCATCTTAAGCAAGAGCTTCACAGTTAGCCAACGATCCATAGCTAGCGAGCTACCCCAGCCTGTGTGTCTGGTCCAGACACACGAGCTATACATTCAGCACAAAGCGTATCTTATCTTATAATATGATTTATCTGCTGTCGTCCGTAAAGCAAGAGACAGACGTTCTCTAGAAGCTAGAAGAAACCAAGCAATCAGGGTGGAAGTCTTGAATGGAGCAAGACGCCTCAGGAGGTGGTGATCGCGACTCAGATCACACTGGGGTCTTATCCAGACTGGAGCGGGAAGCAACGGGGGAACCATCGGGGGAACCATTGGGGGAACCATCGGGGGAACCATCGGGGGAACTATTGGGGGAACCAGAGCTGGAACCAGAGCCGATACCAGAGCTGCCTTCAGAGCCGGGACCTGTGAGATACAACAGCATATGATCAATGGATCTCCGGTACACATATGATAGTAATAATAGAATAAAAACTGTTTCCCACGATTGCTCTGCTTAAGAAAGAAAGGACAAAAAAAAACGAACAACAACCAAGTACAGCAAGGCAATACATACATTACAAATATTACAAATATCAAGCTTCATAGAGTATTCCTGGATAGAAAACTGAGGGTGTACCTTTCACACAACAGTACAGTACGATGTGATATGTTATCGTGACGTAGATTGGTAGTGAACTGCGATGCTATGTGTACCTTTGAGGGGCTCCTTCTCTCCTCCATGGTTTTCTGGAAGCTCCCGCACGTTTTCAACTACAATACAAAATACAGTACAGTGTGTTACAATGCTGATGTTAAACTATCGTAATACCAGGTTATTAACGTTAAACTATCGTAATACCAGGTTATTAACGTTAAACTATCGTAATACCAGGTTATTAACGTTAAACTATCGTAATACCAGGTTATTAACGTTAAACTATCGTAATACCAGGTTATTAACGTTAAACTATCGTAATACCAGGTTATTAACGTTAAACTATCGTAATACCAGGTTATTAACGTTAAACTATCGTAATACCAGGTTATTAACGTTAAACTAACCGTAATACCAGGTTACTAACGTTCAACTATCGTAATACCAGGTTATTAACGTTAAACTATCGTAATACCAGGTTATTAACGTTAAACTATCGTAATACCAGGTTATTAACGTTAAACTATCGTCATAACCAGGTTATTAACGTTAAACTAACCGTAATACCAGGTTACTAACGTTCAACTATCGTAATACCAGGTTATTAACGTTAAACTATCGTCATACCAGGTTATTAACGTTAAACTAACCGTAATACCAGGTTACTAACGTTCAACTATCGTAATACCAGGTTATTAACGTTAAACTATCGTAATACCAGGTTATTAACGTTCAACTATCGTAATACCAGGTTATTAACGTTAAACTATCGTAATACCAGGTTATTAACGCTAAACTATCCGTAATACCAGGTTATTAACGTTCAACTAGCCGTGTTCAACTAACATTACAAATATTACAAATATACATCAATCCAAACATTTGTTCAACATGAAATATAATATCCAATTAGCATCTAGAAATATGAAATAAGCTTGAAGTGAAGGATTCTGGGAGGTGTAGTTCTTGTGTAGTTCACAATCGTCAACAGTCTATAGTCAGGTCATGGACATTGGTAGTATTTGTAGTATTAGTTAGGGTAGTAATGATGTTATTTGTAGTATTAGTTAGGGTAGTAATGATGTTATTTGTAGTATTAGTTAGGGTAGTAATGATATTATTTGTAGTGATATTTAAATGCTACCGTACCGAGGTCCTGGTCAACACAACAAATGATGAGTACTTCATAAAGCTGAGTATTCATAGAGGGTAGTGAACTGAGATGGAAGGTGTACCTGTGAGTAGGGACTGGTTTTCCATCTGCACGGATGGGGTCTCGAGTGAGGAGTGAGCTACAATACAAAATACAATACAGTGCGTTACAATGCTGATGTTAAACTATCGTAATACCAGGTTATTAACGTTTAACTATCGTAGTACCAGGTTATTAACTTTAAACTATCGTAATATCAGGTTATTAACTTTAAAGTATCGTAATACCAGGTTATTAACATTAATCTATCCCTAATATCAGTGTATTAACGATTAATGATCCATGGAACTCCTGTACACATATGATAGTAATGCCAATTACCAAGAACAGGAAAGCAAAACAAACATTACAAATATTACAAATATACATCAATCCAAACATTTGTTCAACATGAAATATAATATCCAATTAGCATCTAGAAATATGAAATAAGCTTGAAGTGAAGGATTCTGGGAGGTTAAGTTCATAATAGTCAACAGTCAGAATAGTCAGGTCGACATGAACAGTCAGAACAGCCAGGTCATGGACATTGGCAGTATTTGTAGTACTAGTTAGGGTAGTAATGATGTTATTTGTAGTACTAGTTAGAGTAGTAATGATGTTATCTGCTGTATTAGTTAGGGTAGTGTGGCAACCCCGATCCGACGGAGGAGGTCGAGCCCCGCCAGCGCGGGGGACAGCGCCCTCTCCGGGGACAGGTAGTACGTGGGAGGTACGTACCGCTCGACGCAGCGACACGGGGGCACGCACCGAGCGCACCCGGGCAATCACGGACATGGGAAGCACCCGGGCGAGGTAGACGGCGGAGGGCTCTTGGCCGGCTCAGACTACACGATTTCAGCCCGATTTTGCCCCGATTCTTTCGTCGCAGACAAATTTGCGAATCGTACACGATTTTGACAGGTCGGCGACGAGACGAGGTCTTGTAATGTGACATGCTTGCGATCTGCAATGTTTTCGTCTGCGACGTTCAAAAGCCCCACGACGAAAAGTTTGTCATGTCAGAATTTTTTGGGGAATCGCATGACGTAGCCATCATGAGGGAACCCCGCCCCCAGTTGCGTGAGGGAACCCTACGAACAGCTGGAGCTCAGTGTGTACCAGCTGACTTCACTGCACTACGCAGTGTACACAGTAGCCATGTTTCCATCCAAAGTGATTCGCATTACTGGGCAATGCGCATTAAAAGAAATTCGAATCATGTGTGTTTTCCATCAAAAGAACGGACTTCGGTGAAAACTACAAATTCGCGCGAGTTTTCTAAGTCACGCGAGAATTTCCCGCGGGTTGGCATGGCAACCAGCCTGTAAACATTCCGTCGTTCCGTCGCAGCAGTCGGGGTCAAAGTGCCGCTACGTCACACTTGATCCGCGTACAGCTGTTTCCATCCCATTCAAATCAACCAAAACCCGGCCAATAGCGAGCGGATTTCATTTATGTTGCGAATCAGGGGATTTTAATGCGAATCACGGCGGTTTCCATCATCATTTCCCGATGCGATACATCTGGATGCGCATCTAAACAGCTGATGGAAACGCATAACTACTGCAAAAAATGAATGCGATCAATAGCAAGAAGAAGAATGCTAATGAAGAAAAAACGAGAGAAAATGAAAACAACATAATGGAGACAACTTTGGGTTGAAATGCGGCAGTATATTTACATCATGTTACGATCGCAACGCAACTACTGAGTTGCTGCATTGAGCAGATATAAAAACTTGGAACCTTTATGACAAAAACGTAAAAAACATTTATGTCAGTTCTAAACCTTTGATTTTCTAAATATCTTGTAAAAGTGAATGATACAAAGTAAAGAGCATCGCGCCCTAGAATCGTGTAGTGTGGCCGGTCTTCCGACGAGACAACGCCCGATTTCCTGGCTCTGGGATCGTATAGTGTGACATGTTAAATCGTGGAGGGATGTCTGAGAATCGTGTAGTCTGAGCCGGCCAAGGGGCCGAGCGCGCACCCGTCGGGGAACCCGGCGGAGTTGGAGAGACAAGAGGTGGGAGGATTACCCGGACCTACGTTAACACTATCACGCCTCTTAAGCAGCCGAAGCCGGAAGCCATCGGGACGACGACGCCGCAGCCGGACCCGACCCGGAGCGGTTCCTTTTTTCCCAAATCAGGAAGAACCTAAGTTGGCTTTTTATCGTTACCGTTTTCTTTGCACGTGTGGAAACGCAATAAAAACCGTTGACCCACTACCCTGTTTCACTGCTTGTTGCATCTCCTTTGGAAAATCCCAACCGCCGCCGATCGGGGTTGCCACAGTAGTAATGATGTTATTTGTAGTGATATTTAAATGCTACCGTACCGAGGTCCTGGTCAACACAACAAATGTTGAGTACTTCATAAAGCTGAGTATTCATAGAGGGTAGTGAACTGTGATGGAAGGTGTACCTGTGAGTAGGGTCTGGTTTTCCATCTTCAGAGGCAGGATCGTGACAACTACAATACAAAGTACAGTACAGTGTGTTACAATGTTGATGTTAAACCATCCGTAACATCAGTGTATAATGTTTAAACTATGCGTAATATCAGTGTATTTGTATTAACGTTAAACTATCCATTATATTAGTGTATTAATGTTAAACTATCCGTAATATCAGTGTATTAATGTTAAACTATCCATTATGTTAGTGTATTAACGTTAAACTATCTATAATATTAGTGTATTAAAGTTCAACTATATCAATGTTACCTGTTTCCGCTGGTGTCCTACACTTTCTGAGGATTGACAGTAGGCCTATCACCACAGTGATAATGAATCCCAGGACCAGCCAGTCCACCAACAGTACAGCCCCGACAATGAGTCCAATGGGGGGTCCCTCAGATTCCACGTGGTGATCTAAACAGGATCCAACAGAGTCAACATCAGCCGTTGATACTTCCATAGGACTCCTGCTACACCTCGTGTCCTACTCATCAGGCAGCGCCAGTAGAATAATGATACTTCTTATTTAGTCCTCCATGAACACTGACTGCCCCCACAGGTCTGGACGCTGCCTCACCTGCACAGCGGCTGCCAGAGGAAACCCCAGACTCTGCAAGACTCTTACCCCACAAGACTCTTATCCCACAAGACTCTTACCCCACAAGACTCTTAGCCCACAAGACTCTTAGCCCACAAGACTCTTAGCCCACAAGACTCTTACCCCACAAGACTCTTACCCCACAAGACTCTTACCCCACTAGACTCTTACCCCACAAGACTCTTACCCAACTAGACTCTTACCCCACAAGACTCTTACCCCACAAGACTCTTACCCCACAAGACTCTTACCCAACTAGACTCTTACCCCACAAGACTCTTACCCCACAAGACTCTTACAAGACTCTTACCCCACAAGACTCTTACCCCACACGACTCTTACCCCACACGACTCTTACACCACAAGACTCTAACAAGACTCTTACCCCACAAGACTCTTACAATACTCTTACACTACAAGACTCTTACAAGACTCTTACCCCACTAGACTCTTACCCCACTCTTTGAACACATTCATTTTGCTCGCAGGGTGGTGGACTTCACAGGTGTAGTTGGCCGTGTCGCCCCCAGGAATCATCACCCACATCTTGATCTGATGGGTCCCGTCCCCGTTAGGACGGACCCCCGTGGACTCCAGACCATCCAAGCGGTCCACCAAATGGCCGTCCCTCTTGATCTCCATAATGATCTCCTTGGGGTGGAAGCCTGTGGCCAGGCAGCTGAGCTTCAGGTTGTTCTTACATGACCTGGCGGATATGTAAACATTGGGTGGCGCTGTGGATAGAAACACAATTATCCTTTGGATCCAGTGGCTGCCAGGTTTTGTGTTCCCCATGGTCCGATTGGCGTTAAACTGACATAGTGATCCAAAGACCTAAGATCCATGGCCCTAACCCTAAAGGCTGCTGAGGCTACAATATATTGACAACCCGCGTGTAAATCGGTTGGCCGATTTTATCGGTTGATGTTGGCCTATATCGGTATCGGCAAAAGTTTTTGCCGATACCGATAAAGGCACTTTAGAAATGTAAATATATCTATAAATCGGCTGATATCTGTTATCGTTTTCTCCCTAATATCGGTATGGGCATTGGCCCCTAAAATCCAGTGTGGATCGGGCCGTGGTACTCTGTGATGTCAGATTACAGCTGAGGGGGACGGTTCCACACTTACAGAGCTTAATATTGGCCTCTTTCCTGTATTCGAGGAAGGTTCTCCAGCCACTGGACACACTCTTTGTGAAGGTAGCCATCGGTGTAGTCGTTGAGCTGCTGGATGCCGTCCCACTTGCGCTTGGTCGGCATGGCTTCGTTCATGGGGGCGACCCACTGCTTGTGATGGCTGTCGAAGGACAGGAAGTCGTCTCCGTCGTAGCTGTACTGGTCAATCCCGCTGACGTTCCTCTCAGAGCCTTCAGTGTCCAATACACATCCATGTCTCCACTGGAGGACGTGGTTATCTGAGAGAGAGAGAGAGAGAGAGAGGGAGAGAGAGAGAGAGAGAGAGAGAGAGAGAGAGAGAGAGAGAGAGAGAGAGAGAGAGAGAGAGAGAGAGAGAGAGAGAGACTGTTAGACAGCCAGCCAACCAGACAGAGAGACAGACAGACAGATGTACAGGCAGGCAGGCAGGCAGGCAGGCAGGCAGGCAGGCAGGCAGCTAGACAGCCAGACAGACAGACAGGTAGACAGACAGCTAGACAACTGACAGCCAACCAACCAGACAGACAGACAGACAGACAGACAGACAGACAGACAGACAGACAGACAGACAGACAGACAGACAGACAGACAGACAGACAGACAGACAGACAGACAGACAGACAGAGCACCTGTGTCGTTCTTCCTCAGGCGGTCGGTGAGGATTTTGAGGTTGACCTTGAACCACTGCTGTTTGGTCTGCCGGGAGCTGGTGCCCTTGTCCCAGTATTCCTTGTCCAGACGGTCCCTCATCCAGTCCTCCCTGGGCACCTTCACCTGGGTGGTGCTGTCGAAGTAGTCGATGGGCCGACCGTCCAGCAGGCCCACGGCTGAGAACTCATGGATGCCGGGCAGGCCGACGGGCCGGGTGAAGGCCGTGTAGATGTAGGTTAGTGAGTTGATTTCTGGGAGGAGCAGGGTTCAACAGCACTGAAGGGATCAGACGAGTCACTGACCCCCGCGGGCCTCAGTGTCCCCGGTACTCTGCTACGCTTTCTCTTTCATTTGATATTTTGCATTCTTAAGCATATAGTGATATTGAAGGATTTTGTGTAAATCCCCAACACAATAATAAAATGTTATCATATCTCACAGCCTCTTACTGACACAGACTCTATGACTGACACAGCGTCTTCCTGACAGCCTCTTACCGACACAGCCTCTAATGACTGACACAGCCTTTAATGACACAGCCTCTAATAACAGACACAGCCACTTCCTGACACAGCCTCTTACTGACACAGCCTTTAATGACACAGCCTCTAATAACAGACACAGCCTCTTACTGACACAGCCTCTTACTGACACAGCCTCTAATGACGACACCACACGCTGGGAGGGCCCAGAGCCCTGTTTCAGGTAGCTGGTTTAACGTACTCTGAGTTTAATCCTGCGCTCTGAGTTGGTTGACTCAGAGTTCAGGGTTGAAAAGCAACTCTGGGTTTTCGGTTTCAGAACAGGTGATCAGCGTTGGTTTAATGGACTCTGAGTGTGTTCACACTGGGTTGGGGGCGTGCCTGTTGACTTTAAAGAGCCATCATCAATGGATCTCTGATAACATGATCAAACATGGACCAAAACCGTAGATCCACTTACTTTTCCCCCACGGAATTGGAAATTCTAATGAACGCGTATGCCGAGCAGTTACCCATTTTAACAAAAAAAAAAGCAATACCGCCGCGGCCGCGAGAGCAGGAAATTGGCAGGAAATAGCTTGGCAGGAAATAGCTGAACAAGTCAATGCGTGAGTAAAACAAATTAGTAAAATAAAATAAGAGGAAAGTTTAATATCTTCCACTTATGTGTGTGTGTGTGTGTGTGTGTGTGTGTGTGTGTGTGTGTGTGTGTGTGTGTGTGTGTGTGTGTGTGTGGTGGTGTGTGTGTGTGTGTGTGTGTGTGTGTGTGTGTGTGTGTAATGTGTGTCTGTGTGTGTGCGTGCACGATATTTACGTCAATTTACGCAGAACAACCCCAGTTGCCCCAAGAGGACTTGGCAGCAAATGAAAATGAAGTACAAAACTATAGTTCAAACAGGTAAACTAATGTTTAATTGAAATCAAATCAATTGTGCTGTTTTGCCTGCTCTACCTAATTAACAGCTGTATTCAACATGGGATGGGCCTATTTTTAAGCAGTAAATGTAAGAAGTACATTTCTCAGCCACCCCAACACTGCCAATATTTAATAGGAGTTAGATATAGTAGAAGGCTGCACCTAGGTCTCTCTCTCTCTCTCTCTCTCTCTCTCTCTCTCTCTCTCTCTCTCTCTCTCCTCTCTCTCCTCTTCTCTCTCTCTCTCCTCTCTCTCCTTCTCTCTTTCTCTCTCTCTCTCTCTCTCTCTCTCTCTCTCTCTCTCTCCAAAATAGCGCTTACTGAATATTAGGGGAACATTTTCCTCCATGTTAGCAAATCGAAAAAAACGCAGAGGCCCGGAGGACTGGAGGGGGTCCACCACCGGCAGCCCTCACAGAGGCTGAGGAGATGCCCTCAGCCAACAGAGTGTGTGTCCTGTGGCTGAGGGCTGAAAATAATTAAATGTGTACACGCAACCCAGCGCGTTGCAAATTAGATGGGGCCATGTTCTGGCTCAAGTATAAATAATTAAATACGTACACGCAACCCAGCGCGTTGCAAATTAGATGGGGCAATGTTCTGGCTCAAGTAATAATTTCACTGTCTAATCTTCTTCCAGTTACTGATGGCGTCATCGCCCTACTGGAACCAGATGCCCTCACCAACCTCCGTGCAATTGAAACAATTCTTCACCTTCCACAGATTATTAATAATGTCTTGGTAATTGCTGAACACAACTGTTAATGTCATTACAGGAAGATGATGGAGAAACATTGTCTGCGGCATTCGAAAGGGAAGAGGAAAGGCCTATTGGGGTTAACACCTTTTAAAAATAACATCTAAAAGTTGATGATAGCGTTGTACAATTTAAAACTGACATCTTCTTTCTCTCAAACAGGATCAAATCCAATCCTAATGAGAGGCCATCTACTTCTAAATCACAGCTTACCTCTGTAAGATTCTCCCTGAATTATAATGAAACGCTCTACTTGGCACTGTGAAATCCAAGGTCATTGTTTGCATTCCTATAGCTTCCAGTCAAAGAGCTCTATAAAATATATCTAGAAAAGCAAATATAGAATATATAGAATAAAATATATATAATATGAGTTGTTGTAACTGCGTCATTGTCTCTTACTTCCCTCTTCTCGTCTGACCTATCAGAGCCCGCCGTGCGTGTTGCCAGGCAGACTCTGTGAGTTACCAGAACACAGGCCACTACTTCACACCATCTTCGGCCGTCAAACCAACGTTAATACATACACACAAAGTATGGAATAACCCGTTTTTTAATCTCTATCTGTAAATAAAGACAGATCCATAGCCAAATAAAGAAAAAACAAATACTCAAGCTTTCGCGGATTAGTAAAACCTTCTTTTTTTTTACCTGCGTTCACGGTCCAAACTCCGCAGAGCAGAACCAGCGTCGACACGGACCACATGGTGATGATTTCAACCGATTCTCCTGGGTGCCGGAGTCCGGTTTCAGCATTGGTATCGCACTGCTTGTCCGCTCTGCGCTCTGCTCCGACTTGGGTCGATTGTGCTCGAGCTGTAAATGAAATTGACCCTTCCACCCTTCATTGATAAGCGACACGTATCAATGTTATTGTGCTGACCTCGAGACACTTTATCGTCTCCCTCTCAGCTTTGGTGAGGTGTCCCACGTTGTCCCACGTTGTCCCACACCAACTGCTGCTCTCTACGTTAGTAAGGAAAGCTGCCTCGTCCCTGACGTGTGAGTGCTGGAGGAGTCTTTACACGTCGCTTATTTCTTTGGCTTCATTTCTGGATGTCTCAAGTCGACCGACTGCTGGATGGATTGGAAACACGTTGACCATAAAGGACCTTTGCATCACAATGAAACTCAGATCCATTCCAAAGTCCATTTATGACCTGCTGAACTGATAACAGAACAACTCTGTAGGGTTGGGCTATTGATGGACTGCAGCCGCATTATAAATGACTAACCCTCACAGTCTCAGACAAACCTTAATTAACCCAGTTTGAGTTAACAAACCACACAGACATCTGTCTGAATTCTCTCTTCATTTATAACTCTGAACATTTAACACAATTTCAAACATTGTCTTATTTATTTGAATAGTTGAAGTTAGGCTAATTTAACAATTCTGAACTCGACTGATGGCAACGCCATCACTAAGAGTGAGCAAAGGTCACAACAGCGTCTCAACTCTTCTCTGTTTTGGCCCCGCGGTGGTGGAACGAGCTCCCTGCTCCCAGAGACTCAAGACTCACCTGTTCAGAGTTCACCTGGACTTTACATGGCCTCCCCCTTACACTTTATTGTATGTTGTACATCCTAGCACTTAAAAATAGCTTTGTGTAGCCTTTTTTCCGAGCTATCCTTGTTGTATACGGGGAATTGGTTAAACTATCTATTGTTAGTGCTTTGTTCTATGAACATCCTTACTCTACCCACAGCAACATATTGTTGTTTCCCTTTCTTCTAAAAAAATGTACTTATTGTAAGTCATTTGGATAAAAGCATCTGACAAAAAAAAACTGTAATCATACAACGCGGTTTTATCCTATAGACCCCTAGAGTATCTGTGGTATAAAGGCTGTGAGGAATTTCAAATTCTAAATATGTACACTTTATGTTAAAAGTATAGACTGTCGTGATTCCGATTGAAAATGAATGGCGTGTTGATCATTCTTCAAAACGAGAGCTGGTAAACTGTGAAAAATGAATTAAACTGTAATCAGACAACGCGGTTATATGCTATATAGACCCTATCTGTGCTATAAAGGCTGGGAAGAATTATAAATATGTACAATCCTTAACGTTAGCTCTCTGGCTCACAGCTCAGTGGGCTAGAAAAGCTCCCAAGTCGTAGCTACGGTCCGTCCTATTTATGTGAAAAACTTTATGTTTGGATTGTAAAACACATGAAAATATAAATGAATGATCTTAATTTCTTTTCTTTGGCCAGTGACCCTGGTATAAGCGGAATAATGCCCTTCGAGGTGTCAAAAACATGTTTGATCGATCGCAATTAAAGGGAACTACTTTTGAGGGAGATGAACTCAAACAGAGTATACATTTAATAAGCATGCAATACGAATAAGAAAAAGCATAATTATTAAAGTTTTTGAATTGTTTTATTATGTTGGCAAGCAAGAAGTAGAATAAATGGGATAATCATTCTTATTAAAAGGGTTTGTGCAACCAACCGCACACCAAGGCGGTGATTGCGACTCGTGTCGCTCTCATCTCTTCCTGCCAACGACATGCGCGTAGAGCGGGCAGTGACGTAGAGGGACTAATGAGCCCTCTATAGGACGGCGTCTGGGTCCGGACCCGGTCCGCCTGTTAGTGACCCCCGCCCCACCGTGTACACTAAACACCATGCATACACACAAGACACAAACTACAATATATTACAAAACTATTAACAATATAAACACGGTAATAATAATAATGACAACGGTTGAAAGATTTAAGAAGCATGCAAAACTTTCAGGGCGGCAGTCGTCGTTTGCAATGGTTTATGGGAAGAGTAGTTCCTTCACTCTGTCATAATTATGAACAGTCTTGTATCTTTGGCTTTTTCTGAGCTTAAATAAGGTTTTTGGATCCGAATCAAAGGTTTTATGGTGATGAATGTTTTGTGTGATAATTGGCTTGGTTCCAGGCTTAAAACTCTTTATAAAACTTTTTTTTGAAAAGTCAATGGTGAAAATTAATTGGCAAATGACTTCCGGAAACAAAGCCGTTCAAAAAGAGGGCGGTCCCTATTACGCAGGATTACCAGCCATTGGCTCTACAGAGAGGACGGAGGCGGGGCCTATGGGAGACAGTGACCAGCCATTGGCTCTACAGAGAGGAGGGAGGCGGGGCCTATGGGAGACAGTGACTAGCGATTGGTTCTACAGAGAGGAGGGAGGCGAGGCCTATGGGAGACAGTGACCAGCCATTGGCTCTACAGAGAGGAGGGAGGCGGGGCCTATGGGAGACACAGTGACCAGTTATTGGCTCTACAGAGAGGAGGGAGGCGGGGCCTATGGGAGACACAGTGACCAGCCATTGGCTCTACAGAGAGGAGGGAGGCGGGGCCTATGGGAGACACAGTGACCAGCCATTGGCTCTACAGAGAGGAGGGAGGCGGGGCCTATGGGAGACACAGTGACCAGCCATTGGCTCTACAGAGAGAGGGGAGGCGGGGCCTATGGGGAGGCCAGTGACCAGCCATTGGCTCTACAAGAGAGGGAGGCGGGGCCTATGGAGAGGCAGTGACCAGCCATTGGCTCTTACAGAGAGAGAGGGAGGCGGGGCCTATGGGAGGCAGTGACCAGCCATTGGCTCTTCAGAGAGGAGGGAGGCGGGCCTATGGGAGACACAGTGACCAGCCATTGGCTCTACAGAGAGGAGGGAGGCGGGGCCTATGGGAGACACAGTGACCAGCCATTGGCTCTACAGAGAGGAGGGAGGCGGGGCCTATGGGAGACACAGTGACCAGCCATTGGCTCTACAGAGAGGGAGGCGGGGCCTATGGGAGGCAGTGACCAGCCATTGGCTCTACAGAGAGGGAGGCGGGGCCTATGGGAGGCAGTGACCAGCCATTGGCTCTACAGAGAGGGAGGCGGGGCCTATGGGAGGCAGTGACCAGCCATTGGCTCTACAGAGAGGAGGGAGGCGGGGCCTATGGGAGGCAGTGACCAGCCATTGGCTCTACAGAGAGGGACTCCTCAGTTCCGTGCGTCCCACCGCTGTCACCCAGAGCTCCAACGTTTGATGGGCATCCAGTATCTTCCCGACTTCAAAGAAAAAGCGCTGAGACTGCGTAGTATTGAGATGTTCTTTTATTGAGAGCCCCCCCCCCCCCCGAGCACAGCGATGACGGTCAAAGGCGTGGACGACGTGTGGAGCTCCGCCTCCGGGCGATGGCGACCAGAGCGGCCCCTCTGCGCCTCCACTCCCCTGGAGGGGCCCCTCTGCGCCTCCCCTCCCCTGGGGGGCCCCTCTGCGCCTCCCCTCCCCTGGGGGGCCCCTCTGCGCCTCCCCTCCCCTGAGGGTCGGGTTGTGCTGCTGTTCAGGTTTTCACACGCATGAGCCCCCCCCCCACGCACTCTGGTCAGGTTTCGGGAGGGGGGGGGGGCGTACACCACCTCTCATCTCCGTCAGCGGTCCCGGCTCCGTCGCCTCCCCTCCTTTGTACACGGTGTGTGTGACTGGTGTCCACTGGAAACCTGGACGCCCCTTCAGTGGGCCGACCGCATGGGTGGCATCGCAGCGTCAACCCCCCCCTTCCCCCCCAGTCACCACACCACCCCCCCCCCACCCCCCCCCCCCCTTCTGTGGCCTCCACCCTGGCGTTCTCCCTCACGTCCTCCTCCTCCTCCGTCACTTCCTCTCCTCCTCCGGCTGCTCCTCGCTGCCCCCGCGGCCGAAGCGGAAGCCGAAGCCGCCCTTCTCCCGGCTGAAGGCCTGCAGGCCCCCCGCCATGGACAGCAGCGCCTCCTCCCTCCCCCCCGCCTCTCCCCCCTCCTCCCCTCGCTCCTGGAGGAGGTGCAGGCGCTCCGGGGAGCGGTGGTCCACGGGCCGGCCCCTCTGCACCTCCTCCTCCATCTCTCCTCCTCCTCCCCCTCGGCCCCCTCCCGGGTGCTCAGGCCCCAGGGGCCGGGCCATCGGAGGCCCCCGGCCTCCGCGGGCCCCGCGGCCAGGAGCCGGAGTAGAGCCCACTCCAGGGCGGGGCTGCCGGGCGCGGGCAGCAGGGCGGTGTGCAGGTGGGGCGGGGCCCCGGTCAGCAGGAGCAGGGAGAGCAGGAGGGTCCACTGGGGGCTCCGCCGACACCACATCTGGGGAGAGACGCGTTACACCCTCACACACACACTCTGCTGCTGGCTCACACAACACAACACTCAGATCTACTGGCTCTAACACTGGGATCTACTGGCTCTGACACTGGGATCTACTGGCTCTGACACTGGGATCTACTGGCTCTGACACTGGGATCTACTGGCTCTGACACTGGGATCTACTGGCTCTAACACTGGGATCTACTGGCTCTGACACTGGGATCTACTGGCTCTGACACTGGGATCTACTGGCTCTGACACTGGGATCTACTGGCTCTGACACTGGGATCTACTGGCTCTAACACTGGGATCTACTGGCTCTGACACTGGGATCTACTGGCTCTAACACTGGGATCTACTGGCTCTGACACTGGGATCTACTGGCTCTGACACTGGGATCTACTGGCTCAGACACACTAACAACAACAACAAAAAAAATGATAACACAAAAATATTTTTTTTTACAGTTTTTTACAGATTTTACGGGGCCAAAAAGTTTAATATTAGTAATTTGGTTCTTTAGTAGCATCACGTCTTAGTTATACTGGTCTTTACTGGTCTTAATTGAACTGGTCTCTACTGTATACTGGTTTCTACATGTCTTTAGGGTGTCGGAAACATTGTCTACTGTTGCCCTCTGCTAACTGGTCACTAATGGTCTCTACTGGTATCTCCTGGTCTCTAGAAACATCGTCTGCTGGTCTCTACTGAACACAGGTCTCTACTGGATACTGGTCTATACCGAGCAGGGTTGTCGACTGGTATCGATTGGTTTGAAGTGGTGTCTTACCTTAGGTGGAGGCGCAGCTTGTCTCCTGGTCTCTACTGGACTACTGGTCTCTACTGAACACTGGTGTCTACTGGATACTGGTCTCTACTGGATACTGGTGTCTACTGGATACTGGTGTCTACTGGATACTGGTGTCTCCTGGTCTGCAGCCGCTCTGACCCTTAAATACCTCCAGGGGGGGGCTCCTCACCACTGGACCATGGCCTGGCCTGATTGGTCCGTCAGTCGCTGACGTCACATCCTCCTCCTCCTCTACATTCTTAAAGCTAAGAGACTTCAGACAATTAGCTGATTGGCTGGAGAGGACGTGGTTAACTGAGAGAGAGAGAGAGAGAGAGAGAGAGAGAGAGAGAGAGAGAGAAGAGAGAGAAGAGAGAGAAGAGAGAGAGAGAGAGAGAGAGGAGAGACAACAGAGAAAGACAGAGAGAGAGAGAGAGAGAGAGAGAGAGAGAGAGAGAGAGAGAGAGAGAGAAGAGAGAGAGAGAGAGAGAGAGAGAGAGAGAAGAGAGAGAGAGAGAGAAGAGAGAGAGACAGAGAGACAGAGAGAGAGAGAGAGAGAGAGAGAGAGAGAGAGAGAGAGAGAGAGAGAGAGAGAGAGAGAGAGAGAGAAGAGAGAGAGAGAGAGAGAGAGAGAGAAGAGAGAGAGAGAGAGAGAGGAGAGAGAGAGAGAGAGAGAAGAGAGAGAGAGAGAGAGAGAGAGAGAGAGAGAGACAGGAGAGAGAGAGAGAGAGAGAGAGAGAGAGAGAGAGAGAGAGAGAGAGAGAGAGAGAGAGAGAGAGAGAGAGAGAGAGAGAGAGAGAGAGAGAGAGAGAGAGAGAGAGACAGAGAGAGAGAGAGAGAGAGGAGAGAGAGAGAGAGAAGAGAGAGAGAGAGAGAGAGAGAGAGAGAGAGAGAGAGAGAGAGAGAGAGAGAGAGAGAGAGAGAGAGAGAGAGAGAGAGAAGAGAGAGAGAGAGAGAGAGAGAGAGAGAGAGACAGAGAGAGAGAGAGAGAGAGAGAGAGAGAGAGAGAGAGAGAGAGAGAGAGAGAGAGAGAGAGAGAGAGAGAGAGAGAGAGAGAGACTTACCAAGGGGACCGAGATGTTCTGGGGAGAATGTCGTGTGACAAATCTTATCATTGGAAGCTGAAGCTTGCAGGTGAATTGAGGACATTAGTGATTGAACCCAGAACGTCCTGGAGGTGAACCCTGAGGCAGCAGACAGTAGCATGGTGAAGTGGTGGTGGAGGAGGTGGTGGTGGAGGCAAATCCATCATAGAACATCCTGAAGGGGGGTTTGTGGGGGTTGACTCGAAGGTAACTGTAGGCTAACCCCTCCTCAACGAGGGGGATATGCTTTTAAATACATTCCATGGTTTCTCATGTGTTCAGAATATCGCTTATGCAGAACGAGTGCAACAGATAATTTGGCCAAATGTTCAGCGCTGGGATAATTAGGCTTCCTATGTTAATGAAATGATCAGCTGCTTCTGGCTGGTAGTCCACACAGAGGGTAACCTGTCAGAACACAGAATACTTATCTGGACCTGTACTGTACCTGTCCAGATGTTACCCAGGTAACGCTTGTTCACCAGGTAACATCTGTCCACCAGGTAACACCTGTCCACCAGCTGTCTACTAGGTAACACCTGTTCACCAGGTAACCCCTGTCCACCAGCTGTCTATAGGTCAGGGGTTTTCAAACTTTTTTGTGTGTGTGGACCACTATTTGTAATGAAGAATTTTCGCGGACCACCTCATAATACCCTTAATAAAATGTCTATACACAGTCTGAATGAAAATATATATATATATATTTTATATTTTATTTCGCTTTTCCACGGACCACCTGCAGTACCCTCACGGACCACTAGTGGTCCGCGGACCACAGTTTGGGAATGACTGTACTAGGTAACACCTGTTCACCAGGTAACACCTGTCCACCAGCTGTCTACTAGGTAACACCTGTTCACCAGGTAACACCTGTCCACCAGCTGTCTACTAGGTAACACCTGTTCACCAGGTAACACCTGTCCACCAGCTGTCTACTAGGTAACACCTGTCCACCAAGTAAGAATTGTCCTCAGTGTGAGAGAATCAAAGTATAAGTTGAAACGTGGGATGATATGTGCAGGAGAGAGTGAAGGCCACCAACACATCAACAGGGATTAATTTATTCACACTTTACTCTACAGTAGACTAAGGAGTCACTTCTAGGGCACATGTGTTTTCTATTGGTCATAAAACTCACTCAACAGAGCAGAAACAAACTATTCATGTACTGACATTACAAATCATGTATATGTACTGACATTAATAATCATGTATATGTACTGACATTACAAATCATGTATATGTACTGATATTACTTGGTAATAATGCACATGTTGCTAGAATTCTACAAAATCTATAATATCAGCAAGAAACATCAGGTTTACAGTATACATCCTCTTGCAAACTACCAACCTGTTAATCTCTTCACAGCATCAAAACTACTACTACTGCTACAACTACTTGCAACATTACGTGATCTTCAGCCTGACAGAACTTAAGTATTTAGCCAAATCAAACTTGAGTATTTACTCTTACAAAACTTAAGTATTTAGCCTGACAGAACATAGATATTTAGCCTGAAAGAACTTAAGTATTTAGCCTGACAGAACATAGATATTTAGCCTGAAAGAACTTAAGTATTTATCCTAACATAACTTAAGTACTTAGCCAATCAGAACATAAGTATTATGCCTAACATAACTTAAGTTTGTAGCCTAACAAATCTTAAGTATTTAGCCTAAGATAACAAAAATATTTAGCCTGAAAGAACTTCAGTAATTATCCTAACAGAACTTAAGTATATAGCCTGACGGAACTTAAGTATTTATCCCATCAGAAGGGATTCCACCAGAGAGCAGCTAGCCTAGGGCGCCCCCCGGGGGGCTCCAGAGGGACAGCAGAGCTCATAGATCCTCTCAGGGCTCTTCTCCGCAGACGTGGAGGTCCTCATTTAGAGGGAAAAAGGAAGTGTGTGTTCACACAGACCTCTCTACACACACACATACACAACTCCACACACACACACACACACACACACGCACACACGGACACCTCCACACACACAAATCCACACACACAAACGTACACACGCACACATACGCACACATACACACACACACCTCCACACACAACTTCACACATGCACAAACACGCACGCACGCACGAGCGCACGTGCGCACACACACACAAACACACACACAAATCAAACTTGTGATGAACCAGAGGATCACCACTGAACCCAGGGGTCACAGCGGGTGGAGTCAGGGGTGAGGCCTCCACCCCGGGGTCACAGCGGGTGGAGTCAGGGGTGAGGCCTCCACCCGGGGGTCACAGCGGGTGGAGTCAGGGGTGGGCCTCCACCCGGGGGTCACAGCGGGTGGAGTCAGGGGTGAGGCCTCCACCCATGAGTCTAACTGTAGAAGTGTCTCAAGGTGACATCACACAATCCCTCTCTCCCCATTGGTTCGTCTCCTTCCTCGAAGCCCCCAAGAGGCGGGCTCCACCCCGGTGCACCCTGGGGGTTGTAGTCCAGGAGGAAGGAGTGGTTGGAACCCCCTGATTGGTCAGCGGGGGGTGGGACATCAAGCGGGTTGGTTAGCAGGGAGAGCTGTGATTGGTCGATGGTGCTGGTGGAGTAGAGGGGGGAGCGGGAGAGGGAGGGGGGGCTGGTTGCCACGGTTTCGGCCCTGGAGGCGGTGGGCGAGTCGTCAACGGAGACGGAGCGCCTCATCTTGGCTCGGGCGTTCTGGAACCACACCTGAACACACACACACACACACACACACACACACACACACACACACACACACACACACACACACACACACACACACAGACACACACACACACACACACACACACACACACACACACACACACACACACACACACACACACACACACACACACACACACACAGTAACACACACACACACACACACACACACACACCACATACACACACACACACACACACACACACACACACACACACACACACACACACACACACACACACACACACACACACACACACACACACACACACACACACACACACACACACACACACACACACACACACACACAGACACACACACATCACACACACACACACACACACACACACACACACACACACACACACACACACACACACACACACACACACACACACACTATGTAAAATACTTTGAGGGATTTACAAAGCGTGATCCAAATGATTGAATTATGAATGGTTATCCAATCTACACCATTGGAAGACGTGGTGTCACCATGGCAACCTGCAGAGTGTTTAAAGCAGCTCATTAAGGCTCTCAGCCAATCAGGAGGACGCTTGGCTGGGGCCCCTGGAGACCGTCTCCACCCTCCAGTCATGTGGGTCAATGTCCAGCTCCACCCTCCAGTCATGTGGGTCAATGTCCTGCTCCACCCTCCAGTCATGTGGGTCAATGTCCTGCTCCACCCTCCAGTCATGTGGGTCAATGTCCTGCTCCACCCTCCAGTCATGTGGGTCAATGTCCTGCTCCACCCTCCAGTCATGTGGGTCAATGTCCTGCTCCACCCTCCAGTCATGTGGGTCAATGTCCTGCTCCACCCTCCAGTCATGTGGGTCAATGTCCTGCTCCACCCTCCATCATGTGGGTCATGTGGGTTCAAAAGTCCTGCTCCAACCCTCCAGTCATGTGGGTCAATGTCCTGCTCCACTCCTCAGGGGTCATTGCTACCCGGGTCATGTGGGTCAAAGTCCTGCTCCACCCTCCAGTCATGTGGGTCAATGTCCTGCTCCACCCTCAGGTCATGTGGGTCAATGTCCTGCTCCACCCTCCAGTCATGTGGGTCAATGTCCTGCTCCACCCTCCAGTCATGTGGGTCAATGTCCTGCTCCACCCTCTTATGAGTCTCTGAGCCTCTTATGAAGTATGAACACTAGGTCGTATCGCTCTCTTTGGTTGGATAAGAGGGAGACGACAAGGACAGTTGGACCAATCACAGGTCAGAGGTGATCCTTGAGCCGTGATTGGGCCAATGGCCACCTGCGACCACAACTGTAGCGTGGGAGCTAAACCCTCCTCCTACCTGTAGGCCCTAAGGGGAGGAGCCTGCAGTCTACCTGTAGGCCCTAAGGGGAGGAGCCTGCAGTCTACCTGTAGGCCCTAAGGGGAGGAGCCTGCAGTCTACCTGTAGGCCCTAAGGGGAGGAGCCTGCAGTCTACCTGTAGGCCCTAAGGGGAGGAGCCTGCAGTCTACCTGTAGGCCCTAAGGGGAGGAGCCTGCAGTCTACCTGTAGGCCCTAAGGGGAGGAGCCTGCAGTCTACCTGTAGGCCCTTAGGGGAGGAGCCGGTACCTGCAGGACCCTCTTGGGCAGGCCTGTGTTGTGGGCCAGGCAGGTCCAGTCCTTCCCGTCCGGGTTGTGCTTCTGGGCGAAGTAAGACTCCAGCGCTCGGAGCTGCTCGATGCGGAAGCACGTCCTGATTCGCTTGTTCTGCCGGCGGACACGCCCCCCGGCCGCCGACTCCCCCCTGTCATCCAATCGCGACTCTGGGCTGCTGGCAGACTCCTCCCCTTTTTAGAGGAGGTAAAAGAAGGAGAAATTAGGTTTTAAAATCCCTCGCCTCTCTACTTATTCAACGTACTGTTCTACTTTATTCAACGCACTGTTCTACTTTACTCAACGTACTGTTCTACTTTATTCAACGTACTGTTCTACTTTATTCAACGTACTGTTCTACTTTATTCAATGTACTGTTCTACTTTATTATTCAAAGTACTGTTCTACTTTATTCAACGTACTGTTCTACTTCATTCGTCTTTCAGAGGCTCTGATCTGATGCTGCTGCTGGTCTCCTGAGTCCCCTGAGGACCCAGTACAGAGCAGGACCCGGTCCCACCACAGGGGGCGCCGTTTCTCATCTCAGATTTTAGTGGTGAGTAAACTCTTCAAAGGTGTAAATCTTATTTGCATTTAAGGAATGAAAAACACACACACACACACACACACACACACACACACACACACACACACACACACACACACACACACACACACACACCTTCTTTTCCACTTGTAGAATTATGGGATGTATTGCCATTGCCATGGTAATGGGACTGACAGTAAAGGCTCCGCCCCTGCAGGAAGTAGAGGTTGCCAGGCAGCAGAGTGATGTCACATTCCTGCAGAGACAAAGGGTTTATGACGCAGGTTAAATAACGTCATATTAAAGTAACGCACGCTTTATTATAATAGTAGTTGAAGCATATCGTTAGAACATATAAACGTGTTGTGTGCGTACTACAGTGTTGAAAAGTGATGCATTTTTAATTTCCATTGGCTTTATTTACTTTGAATCTACTTATATTTATGGTGCTTAACTTTGACACATTTATCTCTATCATCATCAGAATCATTTCCTAGGATTAATTAAGCATACAGAATCTGAATGTAAAACATGCATGCATTATTTATGTTTATATCCATTTGAAATATTATAACTTATAAAACAAAAATATAAAATAAAAACAAAATAAAATATAACCTAGATGTAAAACATTTAAGAACAAACAAATGTATAAGAGATATAACCACCTGGCAGGAGAAGCAGTGGGGGTGAAAGGTCAACTCTCCCGAGCGCATCACCATAGCGGTCGACGGGATTGGCTGCTGGCAGCGAGCGCATCGACCTATCACAAACAGCCTGACCAGGAAGAGACACGCCTCCACTGAGTTAGGATCGCATTAAACGTAAAAGGTCAGGTAAAGGTCATGACTTATTGTAAGTCGCTTTGGATAAAAGCATCTGCTAAATGCCCTAAATGTAAATGTCATGGGTGAGGAGTAAGCGGTGTGTCGCTAGCTACTTAATAGTCTGATGCTAGCTGTTAGCAGCTTGATGCTAGCTATTAGCAGCCTGATGCTAGCTACTTAGCGGCCTGATGCTTGCTATTAGCGGCCTGATGCTAGCTACTTAGCAGCCTGATGCTAGCTAATTAGCGGCCTGATGCTAGCTACTTAGCGGCCTGATGCTAGCTACTTAGCGGTACTTTGCTAACAGACTTCTTTGAACTACAACACTTTGGGGATTGAAACCAGAGCCCCCTCGACGCTACATGACATTGGGGTTATCATGGCGACTGATGACGGGCGGTGCGAGGTGGCGGTGCTGACCTGCAATAGTCCTGCTGGCAGTAGGTGTTGCCGCCCCTCCAGTAGAGGGAGGGGCTTGTCTCCAGCTCTCGATGGCATTGGCAGCAGCGCAGGCAGGCCCCGTGCCACGCCCGGCCCGCGGCCAATAGGAAGAAGCGCTCCACTACCCGCCCGCCACAACCCGCACACAGGATTGGCTCCTGCAAGGAGGGGGCGTGTCCATCCTGGAGACAAAGGGAGAGGGTACATATACATGAGGAACTGCTGGAAAGCCCCCCGGAACCCTGTGGGCCCCCCGCGGGCCCCCCGCCTAGACCAGGTCCTAGTCCTGCTCTAGACCAGGTCCTGGTTCTACTCTAGACCAGGTCCTAGCGCTACTCTAGACCAGGTCCTAGTCCTGCTCTAGACCAGGTCCCAGGGGTGGATGAGAGGGGTGGATGACAGAGGGGTGGATGACAGAGGGGTCGATGACAGCGGGGTGGATGGAGAGGTGAAGGGAGGGAGAAGGAGGAGGGAGGAGCTGACAGCAGTTAAGTAGGAGGGTGTGGCCCACTGTTGACAAACGTTTTTGGTTGCGTCTCCATCGCCACGGCAGCCGCCCGTCTCCGGGCCGTTGCCGTGCGGCTGCCGGCCGTACAGGATGTCCTCCAGGGACCGGTCTGCTGAGGTCATCATCGCCCTTGGAGGGATGGGGGGAGTTATTAAACCCTTCATAATCACACTCATACACACACACACACACACACACACTTTAAAACCCCTTCATAATCACACTCACACACACACTTTAAAACCCCTTCATAATCACACTCACACACACACTTTAAAACCCCTTCATAATCACACACACACACACACACACACACACACACACACACACACACACACACACACACACACACACACACACTTTAAAACCCCTTCATAATCACACGCACACACCTGCTGCTATTTAGAGACACCACAGTGTTTGTGAGTGTGTGTGTGTGTGTGTGTGTGTGTGTGTGTGTGTGTGTGTGTGTGTGTGTGTGTGTGTGTGTGTGTGTGTGTGTGTGTGTGTGTGCATGTGTGTTCCTGTGTGTGTGTTCCTGTGCCTGTGTGTGTGTATGTATGTGTTCCTGTGTGTGTGTGTGTGTGTGTGTTCCTGTGTGTGTGTATGCATCCTGGAGACAAAGGGAGAGGGTACATATACATGAGGAACTGCTGGAAAGCCCCCCGGAACCCTGTGGGCCCCCCGCCTAGACCAGGTCCTAGTCCTGCTCTAGACCAGGTCCTAGTCCTGCTCTAGACCAGGTCCTGGCGCTAGACTCTGCACACTGACACACACCAGACTCTACACACTGACACACACCAGACTCTACACACTGACACACACCAGACTCTACACACTGACACACACCAGACTCTACACACTGACACACACCAGACTCTACACACTGACACACACCAGACTCTACACACTGACACACACCCGACTCTACACACTGACACACACCAGACTTTACACACTGACACACCAGACTCTACACACTGACACACACCAGACTCTACACACTGACACACACCAGACTCTACACACTGACACACACCAGGCCCTACACACTCAAACAGACTCAGACTCTACACACTCAGATACACTAGACTCTACACACTCTGACTCTACAGTCTGCATTGGGAACAGGCTGAGATAAACCAGAGGTTCAGCTAATAGGTTAGCTAGTTAACAGGTTCAGCTAACAGGGTAGTTATAGAGGGTTCAGCTAACAGGGTTGTTAGTAGAATACAGGTTCAGCTAACAGGTTAGTTAGAGATGGTTCAGTTAACATAGTAGAGTACAGATTCAGAAACCAGGGTAGTTATAGTTAACAGGTTCAGCTTACAGGTTGGTTATAGATGGTTCCTCTAACAGGTTAGTTATAGTTAGCTGGTTATAGATGGTCCGCTAACGGGTTAGTTATCGTTAACTGGTTCCGCTAACAGGGTAGTTATGGTTAACAGATTCAGGTAACAGGGTAGTTATGGTTAACAGATTCAGCTAACAGGGTAGTTAGTAGAATACAGGTTCAGCTAACAGGTTAGTTATAGATGGTTCAGTTAACGGAGTGGTTAGTAGAATACAGGTTCTGCTAACAGGTTAGTTATAGTTAACAGGGTCCGCTAACAGGTTAGTTATCGTTAACAGGATATAGTTAAGGTGTCCCTACCTCTCTCCTGCTGATCTCCGTGTGATGCTGTGCTAGCTGATGTCAGGTGATTCACCCGCCACTCACACCTGGGACCACGGGGCGTGGCCCCCGGTCGCCCATGGCAACGTCTCGACACCCGTAAACAAGGACCCCAGGTGGGTCTCAGTACACTGCTGCCAAGGCCTCTGATTGGCTGGGAGCAGGATGGTTGTGATGTGACCCGCCCCCCCCAGGGACCAATTAGATAACAGCTGTTGAAGAGGACTTCTGGGACACCAGGTTGAAACACCAGCTCCTCCTCCTCTAGTACCCCCTCCTCCTCTAGTACCTCCTCCTCCTCTAGTACCTCCTCCTCCTCTAGTACCTCCTCCTCCTCTAGTACCTCCTCCTCCTCTAGTACCCCCTCCTCCTCTAGTACCTCCTCCTCCTCTAGTACCTCCTCCTCTAGTACCTCCTCCTCTAGTACCTCCTCCTCCTCTAGTACCTCCTCCTCCTCTAGTACCTCCTCCTCCTCTAGTACCTCCTCCTCCTCTAGTACCTCCTCCTCCTCTAGTACCTCCTCCTCCTCTAGTACCCCCTCCTCCTCTAGTACCTCCTCCTCCTCTAGTACCCCTCCTCCTCTAGTACCTCCTCCTCCTCTAGTACCCCCTCCTCCTCTAGTACCTCCTCCTCTAGTACTTCCTCCTCCTCTAGCACCTTACTCCTCTAGAACCTTGCCCCTCCTCCCCCTCTAGAACATGGCTCCTCCACCAGCACCTCCCTTATCCAATACCTCCCTCTCTAAGCATCCCCACTACTAGTTAGTTAAACCACCTCATTGACAACCAGCGAAACTCAAAAACTACTGGTTAGTACAAAATTAACTACTTGGTACTTCAACATCGACGACTAGTTACTATAATTAGTTATTTCTGCCACTAGTGAGTGGAGCACAGCTGCAGTTCCTTCAACACTTTATTGGCCAATAAAACAACACACACAATATATGTACATGACAAGAAAAGAAACAACAGGGGGCCCTAACAGGGTCCCCCCAACAGGGGGCGCCAGCAGGGTCCCCCCAACAGGGGGCGCCAGCGGGTGGCGGTGGTCACAGATCGATGCCGCGGATCCGCCGGGCCAGCTGCAGGTCTCGAGGGAACAGGGTGACGCGCTTGGCGTGGATGGCACACAGGTTGGCGTTGGCCAACGTCATCACCAGGAACGCCTCGGACGCCTGAAGAACCACAGGGAACCCTTACTGCACCTCCCCTCAGACCTCACACTGCACCTCAGTGTACCTCACATTTCATAATTTTCAAGTTTCTTACGGTTTGCAGCGCCGGCCGGCTCAGTGTAGCATAGTGTATCCCAACCAATTCAATCAACAATTGAAACATGGAAGCGGACAAACTGCTGGTTTGTCTTTGTTTCTCGGGTCTTTGTTTGCTGGGTCCTGATGCTACAGCTGACGCTAATAATAGCTGGCCCTTGAGTGGGCAAGGTACCTCAGGCAGACTTAGCTCTGCCCAGCTATCAAGGCTTTTGTTCCCACCCAAAGTGGCAGAAACTGGCAAGAACGACCGCTTAACTGATCACAACAGCACAGTCCTAAATCAAACTGGAGTAACAGATGGAAAGTTAGAACAAGCAATAGTAATTCTAAACACTAGGAATCTTAGTAACCAAACTCACCTACAGCCAGATATGAAGCAACCTTCTTAAAAGACAAAATGTACTTCAAGCAACCATAAAGAGTTAACTGGGACGTGTCTGCGCGGTTTGTTGGGGAGAGGAGTTATCCATCTGTCGACCCCGGCAAGGTGCAGGGGGTAGAGGGCAGCTGACCTAAAATTGCATTTGCTTCATTTGCAATTGCATTGCATTGTGGTATACGGGAGTAACATGTAGGGTACATCGTATGCACACTCAAATGTTGGGTATTTTAAGTGCACTATATAGTGCATGAAATTAACCACTGAGAATTCGAACACCACTACAAAATGGCGAGCACCCTATATAGTGCACTATATCTGTGATAGGGAACGATTTCCAACACAGCTATTGTATCAAAATGAGTTTATAATATTTTTGTTTAATTCATTGCAACAGCAATATTTTTAGATGATTTAGCCTTAATGTTTATTAGCCTATCAATCATTTTAATAATTCATCTCTCTCTCTCATTTTATTTGCATCATTTAATCTTAGAAAATATAGGCTATTTGTACTTCATCTATGTACATTTAGAACAAAATCGTGAGGACTAGGCTTGGCGGAACCTTCTGATGGTACACTTGTTTCCGACAGATGGACTTCTCTGAAACACCGCTCAAGTAAGCCTGACAGTTAGCCTGGTACCGACCAGGTTAGTTTGGTCAGATATATTGCCATGGTTACTTAGCGGAGTTTCCTTAAATCAAGTTGATGGAACGCAACTCTAGCTTAAAGTAGCCAGGCTAAGCGTAATAAGCCCGGCTTTGCTTGGTTGATGGAACACCCCCCCAGTAGGACCTCTGGCCCCCAGACCGGTCTAGCCCCGCCCAGCAGAGTGTACGTAGTACGCTGGGGCGTTTCCATGGGAACCCACCAGGCGGGAGAAGGGGAGTTTCCTCATCAGCAGGGTGTAGCTCTTCTGGTACTTCCTGACCTCCATTAGGGCCTTGGCCCCCGGCCGGTACCGCCTCCTACTGGGGAGCGCTGGGGGGGGGGGGCTCTGTACCCCACTGCATCTCCCTGTACCCCACTGTACCTCACACTGTACCTCCCTGTACCTCACACTGTACCTCACTGTACCTCCACTGTACCTCCCTGTACCTCACACTGTACCTCCCTGTAGCTCACGGGGCCTCCCTGTACCTCCACTGCATCTCCCTGTACCCTCACTGTACCTCACACTGTACCTCCCTGTACCTCACACTGTACCTCCCTGTACCTCCACTGTACCTCCCTGTACCTCACACTGTACCTCCCTGTACCTCCCACTGTACCTCCCTGTACCTCACACTGTACCTCCCTGTACCTCCCTGTACCTCACACTGTACCTCCCTGTACCTCACACTGTACCTCCCTGTACCTCACACTGTACCTCCCTGTACCTCACACTGTACCTCCCTGTACCTCACCACTGTACCTCCCTGTACCTCACACTGTACCTCACTGTACCTCCCTGTACCTCCCACTGTACCTCCCACTGTACCTCCCTGTACCTCCCTGTACCTCACACTGTACCTCCCTGTACCTCCCTGTACCTCACACTGTACCTCCCTGTACCTCACACTGTACCTCCCTGTACCTCCCTGTACCTCACACTGTACCTCCCTGTACCTCCCTGTACCTCACACTGTACCTCCCTGTACCTCCACTGTACTTCACACTGCACCTCACTACCAGGGGGGAGGAGTGAGAAGCGGTTTGGAGGAGCAGAGGGGAGGGGTGAGGAGCAGAGGGGAGGGGTGAGGAGCAGAGGGGAGGGGTGAGCAGGGGGGCATGTCCTCACCTCCTGTAGGGCCATCAGGGCCAACACCTGCCACCGGAGGTCCTTCCCGGTGTAGGACTGACACACCTCCCTCACCTGGGGTCAGGGGCCAAACACACGTCAAACCCATCAATCTTAACCACGGCAATGGACAGATCACCCTGGACAGCGGGACAGGGTTCAATCGGCAGACCGTCCAGGGACTAACGACCCGGCAGGTCGTTAGTCACCTGGGCGATCGCGCTAATTATGAACCGTTGTCACGGAATCATACAGAACAACCAAGGATGAGAAGATAACCCAAGGGGTATTCTATCAAAGTCGCTAACGAAAGCGGCGCTTAGTTGATTAAGCCCGCTTAGAACTAACGCCAACTTCCACTTGAGGCTAAAGATGTGCCATCAACCCAGTTCAGCCACGCCTTGCTCAGGATAGTTCAAGCCAGGCTTACCTTATCCAGTTATCGTGGATTACACGAGCTCACAAGATATGTAACCAGCCCAGAACCGTGAATGTCGAATCATGGATCAAATGTCCCAAAAGGACCGAGCGGGATCTTTTCCAGCGGCGAACAGAAGCTGCTTGTGGAGGTCTATGGGGAGTACAAGCATATAATACCTCAAAGAGGGAACGCCGTAACCATTAATAAAAACAGGGAGGCTGCCTGGCATTACAATCGCCGACCTTTTGAATTAATAAGTAGTATTAAGCGTAACATATTTAAATGTAATATTGACAATAGATTAGTAATCAGGGAGATAGTTTTGAGGCAACGTGTCGGACTTGCACCCGGTCGTCCGCGGTTCAATCCCCACCTAATTAGTAATTTAGGAAGGATAACCGGAGAAATCAAAAAACGTTTCATGCCATTTATTTTCCATTGCTTTGAATATTGACTAGGCCTAACCATAGTATTTTTCTCAACAGAGGTGGTCTTGGCTGTGTGACGGACTCATGGCCTCTAACCTTAGTTGATTGGTTGTCTGGGATTTGGGGAGTGGCTCATCAGGAGAGATGGTTAGCACCTGGATTGGTGTGGATGCCTCTTTTATAAATAGAGCATCTGGGCATTTACTCTGGCTCTCCTGTTTGAGTTGCTGGGTTTGTTTTGAGCTTTGGTTATTTATATTCTTGTTTCATTTATACACATTCACACACACCCATACATTACAAACATTACTGATGAACTGACACACATAGTTATTTTAGTTTAATTCAATAAATGTATGTTTTCTAGTTTAAAGTCATGTGTGGTCTCCATCTTTTGTCCTACCTCTGAGCCAGGTTGTGACAGCTGCCTGCCGACAAACTCACCTGAATGGAATTTATGTGGCTGCAATTTCCCATGCAGCAGTGGCTTTGTCATTGTAACAAAGGCATATCAGTAACATTCATATTAATATAGACTTTACCATGGGTTTTTGCAAGTTATATTTGGGTTCTAGGGATGTTGTAAGACATTTATTGTATAAAGAGTCAATTGTTAGGCCTAATTTCTCTGATATAAAGGAAATTACAAAAAATTGAATTCAATGGCGTGCCCAGGACGCAAACTCGGGTCGCCCGTACTACAGGGCAGATGTTAGAGCGCTCACCCAACTGCTGGTTCCCAATTTTGATAGACTACATCATTTTGTCTAAATAGATAGCGATTCATTTAATTATTTTATTTGCATCATTTAATCTTAGAAAATATAGGCTATTTGTACATCATCTATGTACATTTAGAACAAAATCGTGAGGACTAGGCTTGGCGGAACCTTCTGATGGTACACTTGTTTCCGACAGATGGACTTCTCTGAAACACCGCTCAAGGAAGCCTGACAGTTAGCCTGGTACCGACCAGGTTAGTTTGGTCAGATGTATTGCCATGGTGACTTAGCGGAGGAGATTCCCTTAAATCAAGTTGATGGAACGCAACTCTAGCTTAAAGTAGCCAGGCTAAGCGTAATAAGCCCGGCTTTGCTTGGTTGATGGAACACCCCCCCAGTAGGACCTCTGGCCCCCAGACCGGTCTAGCCCCGCCCAGCAGAGGTAGACGTAGTACGCTGGGGCGTTTCCATGGGAACCCACCAGGCGGGAGAAGGGGAGTTTCCTCAGCAGCAGGTTATAGCTCTTCTGGTACTTCCTGACCTCCATTAGGGCCTTGGCCCCCGGCCGGTAGCGCCTCCTACTGGGGAGCGCTGGGGGGGATTTACATAAACACACACCAATTGACATAAACACTCATAGACACACCTCATTTATATAAACACACCATAAACCCATAAACAACATGAAATAACGAGACGAAATGGAGCAGTATGGATCACCTACCCCCATCTCCCCCCATCCCAGAGGACCCCACCTCCTCCTCCTCCTCCTCCTCCCATCCCAGAGAACCCCACCTCCTCCTCCTCCTCCCATCCCTCCCTCTAAACCTTGGCTCCACCCCTCCTCCCTCCCTCCTCACCTGGGGGGGGCGGGGCTGGGGCCGGTGCGGGGGGGCGTCGCTGGGGCACGGTCCCCTTGCGGCGGAGGGCGGAGGAGTTATGGGGCATCGTGGGCCGAGGCATGCGGTGAGGAGACGAGTGGCTGGAAGGAAGACCAGAGAGAGGAGCGAGAGAGAGCCCCACAGGGGGTACAGGAGGGAATCTAGAAAATCACATTTTTAAGAATTTATTTGCAAATTATGGTGGATAATAAGTATTTGGTCAATAACAAAAGGTCATCTCAATTAGGGATGCACCGAAAATTTTCAGCCGAAAATGGCCCAAAAGCGCATTTTCACTTTCGGGCCGAAATACTTTTATCACCGAAACAACACGGCCGAAACAGAAATTTGTGATGACGCAAACAAAAAGCGCGGCCAGCCCACGCTTAATAAGCGTCAATATGTTTGCGGTGTGGACATTTTTCAATGTTTCTGAGAAAGACCCACGTATAGCGATTTGCAAACATTGCAATGCCTTGATTTTAATGAAGTTAGTACACAGTCATAGCCATAAATGCAATGGCACTAGGGTGGCCGCGGTGTGGACATTTTCACACCGAGTTATACACCGGTATTACCGAGTATAAACGGTATAAACTTTGAAACTAGGTCAACCGCCATCTTCTCCGTCAACTCTCCTCTCACACTCGGTGACAGCGTCTGGCAGCGGCCAATTCTCGGTGACAGCGTCTTTCTTATAACGTTATATATATGTAATAGTATATAATATAATGGTATATATAATATCACGGTGGCCGTAGCGCGGGGAGCTCTCGTGGGGGTTGGGCTTCACGGGGTTTGTTTACCGGCGTTGCTATGGTGGGAACTGCCCATTGGTCCGACCACCCATTGGTCCGACCTCCCATTAGTCCGACAAAATGCCCATTGGTCCGACCTCCCATTGGTTCGACCTCCCGTTACTCCGACAAAATACCCACTGGTCCGACCTCCCATTGGTTCGACCTCCCGTTACTCCGACAAAATCAACCACAAGTCGGACCAATAGGAGGTCGAACCAATGGGTGGTCCTGTTAGTTCGACCTGTCATCCCTACTTTCTGACAAGCGCTTTCATTGCGAGCATGCGTCTCTCTCTCTCTCTGTCTCTCTCTCTGAGAGTTTGTTTTAACTCTGCTGTCCCAATGCTTTGGCAACATTGTACATCACAGTCGTGCCAATAAAGCAGAGAGAGCGGGAGAGAGAGAGAAAGAAAGAGAGAGAAAGAGCTCTCGGAAACGCACATCACACACACACACGGACGGAGCGGAGCGGAGCCAGTTTCCTCTCGGTGCCGTTAACCGATTGTGCCAGATGCGCCAGAGCGCGCACCTCTGTGCCAGGCTCGCGCTCTGTGGGGAGATTTGCGTTATTCATCTTAACAGAGATGCTGAACAGAGGGATTAATGCACACATTCACACAGGCTACACACACACACGAGCTACCCACAGACACACAGCTGAGGGCGCACGGAGAAATGCGCATCTGGTGGCGTGCTCAACCTGGTCAGTGCGTGCGTTTTATTTCAAACACAGACTGTACAGTGAAAGGACATTTTTAAATTTCAAGTTGGCAGCTCTCAAATATCCGACCTGTCTGTTTAGATTACAGATGCATCAGTCCAGTTCGAACTAATGAGGACGTCCCATTAGTTCGAACTCTCATTACTCCGATTGTCGGAACAATGGGAGTTCGAACTAATGGGAGTTCGAACTAATGGGAGGTCGGACCAATGGGAGGTCGAACTAATGGGAGGTCGGACCAATGGGAGGTCGGACCAGTGCCATGGACCCGCAATGGTTACCGGTCTTGCGCGTTCCAACGGTTTATTATGCCCCTTTTCCGCTGCGCGTTTTCCCAACGGTACGACACGGCTCTGCACGACTCTACCCTGATTTGAGAGCTTTTCCACTGCGGGTTGGAGGCGGGACCCGTTACGGTTTTCAGTACCTGTTCGTACCTGTTTCAGAGGTAGGTCTAATAACCGGTACGAGTCGGGGGCCTAAATGTCACGTGAACAGTGCTGTCCACTGATTGGTTAGATGAAATGACGTCATATGTGCGACGAAGCGCGGGGGTCTTTAAACATTCACCCGTCATGTATGAAAACACAACTGCGAGAGCAACAACGACAAAACGATAAGAAAAATGGTCTCGTCTCGACTCTTCCATACGTTCGTGTTCTTTTGTCGCTACAAGCCACAGAGCAATCAGCAACAGCAGCACGCCTCGATGTCGTCCAGTGCTTCCATCGTTGTTTACTTTTTTCTGACCGCGGCATGGCACTTTCTAGTCGCCTGAAGCTGACGTCACGCCTGAACACCTCCGACTCCGCCCAGTTCCAGGCCACGGTTTTGTGTGGAAAAGCGAAAATTTACTGGTACCGTGCCGTGTAGGGCTGCACTAACCGCACCGAGTAGAGTCGGGACTATTTTGGCAGTGGAAAAGGGGCATTAGGTAGGCCTATCTATTAGGTGTGTGTGTGCACACACACACACACACACACACACACACACACACACACACACACACACACACACACACACACACACACACACACACACACACACACACACACACACACACACACACACACACACACACACACACACACTTAATAGATAGGCCTACCTAATGCCCCTTTTCCACTGCCAAAATAGTCCCGACTCTACTCTACTCTATTCAGTTACAACACTCCAATTCCAAAATTCTGTTTTTATGTCGGCAAATGCTCGAAATAAAGTCAGGTTGTGACTGGACATCTACTCGACTTGTTTGCCTCGACGCACTGGTGGATTGCCGAAGTATGCACTGTTGGGGGCTTGTATATTAAACGTGTTACCCTGCGACATTGAGCAGTTTTCATAGGACCGAATGGGCGCCATTTTGGAATCCACTGTCCATTCTATAATAGCTCCATGGTCCAGACTCTGTACAAATGAAATGAAGTACGAGAGTCTGGTAGGACCAGGCTACATCATAAGTAATTATTTCGAAACAAAATTGAAAGGATAAAATAGACATTTCGATATCATGGGTATATGTGTCTACACAAACAAAAATAGGTAGCCTAATAATCAAAAAATTATTAAAAAGGATGTACAATTGTATATACACTATCTCCTACCTCCTAAATTCTATCACTTTACTGACACACACAATGTGTGGCAGTAAAGTGACAGGATCGTTCCATAGACAAAAATCTTTCCATATAACTAATTTAACTTAAGAGGATAGTCATTGCACAGCTGTAACCAAGTATTCTCATTAAAGCCTTTTTCTGAGGTGGACGCTGTATTACTGTATATAGGCTGTCTGTATTTTTAGAAGAGTTATTTGTGTTGTGTAACCTGCTGGATTATGAAAGTTACTTTGGGGTCAATAAATTGTCTGTCTGTCTGGGGGAAAATGTAGTGAAAAATGTATGCAGGGTGCGTTCAGGATTAGGACTGATATAGTATACTGTATGTCGGCCTAGGCCTAATCAATCGTGTTTTAATATTTGAAGCATTAATATTAGTTTATTCTTTTCGTAGGCTACTCTGCTGTTGGCCTCGATGGGGAGATATTTTTTTGCTGCCATGCACAAATACTTGAATCCAACAACATCCCTGCGTCTCCCCCTCCTACAGAGCCCATTTAAGCACCGTGTCAGACAGTTACAAGGTTATGAACGTTGTTAGAGCAGTGCACGCGCGTTCATGTTAAGAGGAGTTTTAGGAAAAACTGACATTTTTTACGAAGGTTCGAAAGAATGATGGGCTGATGATGGGCCTCTTGATCAGTTGGGCTACTTGGCTCCCCAGTTCATCAGTGCTCTCTCTATGGCTCCCTCTCACGCCTTTCAACTGTATTTGTATTCCACTGTATTTGTATTTATATCGATTGAACAAGAGAGGATGTAACGATAACTCCATGAAAATAAAGGCTCCATGGCTATAATTATTTAAATAAATTAACTTATAAAGCGTGTAACAAGACACAGAGATGATCTGGTTGGCTGACTAAAAAGGCACTGAATTTGGAACTTATAACACAGGAGGTCTGACTTGCTGACTAAAAAGCATTGCGATCGTAAAAGCATGGCCATCTGACAAAAGCACCAATCTGACAATAGATGGATTCGATCTGACAACCTCTTGCCTACAGAGCAAGCGTCTCTATCGATTGGGCCACGATGATAGTTTTGGCAGGGTCTACTGATAAATATATATATATATATGACGCTGCAACTAACAACAAATGAGAAGATTAGATTAGATTCACTTTATTATAATTGCACAGTAACAGGTTACAATGCGGGGTCGGTTTAGCTCAGTTGCTAGTTCGATCCCCAGCTCCTCCTCCTGTGTGTTGATGTGTCCCTGACCAGAGGGGTGTTCCACGAACGGAGGTTTAACAAACACTGAACTCTAGGTTGATTGACCCTGTGCCGACTAACCCAGAGTTTTTGGTTCCACAGCAGCGGTTATGCATTAGTTCAAATCAACTCGGGTTGGGGTTGTAACCCAGGGTTGTGCGCGTCCACGCCAAACCTAAAGAGACATGATGTATGGATTCTATGGAAACCCTGATCGAAATGACGAAACGGGCCGCTTATTTTAATAAAATGGAACTCCAGGTTCTCCTGAGAGAGCGATGGCGAGAGAAGGAACTTATCACAAGAAAAGGGAAAGCTAAAGCCTCTGCAACCCGGAGAACCAAAGCCTGGCAGCGGATCGCTGACCGCGTAAATGCGTTAGTTACACGTCAAAAGCATGATCCTTAATATTTGAGCCATGAATCTATAAATTCCAGTTCCAGCAAAGCATTCTTAACGTTCCTACCACATAACCCTTTTATTATAAAAAAATATATATATATGTAGCCTACTCTGATGGCTCCCAAGCGGTCAACGGATCAAGTAAAAATAAAGTATAAAAACATACAAACTGGTAAGCTTTTCCCACCATCATATTGGTCTAAATTTAAATAAGCCTTTTTTTTAAGCCAATCGTAAAACGACAGTCGGTAGACTGGATCTGGCCCTCAAATTGTCTTGACCCCGGTGAAGGAGCTGTTAATAAACATAAATGCAGGCCCCCCTGGCATGGAGAGGGTACCTAGAGGTGCCTCCTCAGAGAGTCAGGGGCCATGTGAGGGTACCCCACTGGTTGAATGTAGGTTTTTGTGTTTTCTTGTATTTTAGATTTTGTTTGCCTTCGAAGTAACACATGCAAACCGTGTGCGTGCCACGTCGCATATTTTCCAAATGTTTATTTTTTTGGTAACTGGGTAGAAAACCTAAAAGTGACAATTCATCAACTTCACAGATCAAGATGGATTAGTGCTTGTAATAAAGCCGCCGGCTACGATCGAACATTCTCCAGTGGATGTAAGTCCGTTAGGACTATTTTATACTTTATGTTGTAAGTGCCTCTCGGCATAGTAGGCTACTCAGACAATATTGCTCTTTGTATGATAGGAGGCCGATAAAAATCTTGGATGGGTCATCTGAAAGGACTGAGATGTGCTCAGCATCTCCAACTTTATAGCCTAGATAAAACTACCATTTGCAAAAAACGGAGGGCTAACGCAAATAGTCTGGAGTGAACTGAGGGTCCTCGATTGGTAGTGTTGGCTGTAAGGCTGGAGAAGGCTATTTAAATATATTAAAGATTTGCGCGATAATCTATATCTCTCCAGCAAGAAGTCATCCGATATACCAAGATGTCGAGCCGTGGTTTTATTAATCGCTCCCGGTGGATTGCACGTATAATATGTGCTCCGATATCAGCAGTTCTCTCATCCAAAGGGGATCATCCCATTGACACATTAAATCTGCGGTGAACTGGGTTTAAACACCAAAAACCCGGTTATGTTTCAAACTTAACCTGCGCAGAACCTGCTCCGACCAGAGGGGTGTTCCACGAACGGAGGTTTAACAAACACTGAACTCTAGGTTGATTGATCCTGTGCCGACTAACCCAGAGTTTTCGGTTCCACAGCAGCGGTTATGCATTAGTTCAATCAACTCGGGGTTGGTTAACCCAGGGTTGTGCGCGTTCACGCGCCACCTAAAGAGACATGATGTATGGATCATGGAAACCCTGATCGAAATGGAGAAACGGGCCGCTTATTTCAATAAAATGCAACTCCAGGTTCTCCTGGAGAGCTATGGCGAGGAGAAGGACATTAGGTGCGGTTTCCATCAGCTGTTTAGTATGCGCATCTAGATGTGTATCGCATCGGAAAATGATGACGGAAAACGCCGCGATTCGCATTAAATCCCCTGATTCGCACTAAATGAAATACGCTCGCTGTGGCCGCGGGTTTTGGTTGATTCGAATGGGATGGAACAAGCTGTAGCGGATCAGTGTGACGTAGGCGCACTTTGACCCCGACTGCTGCGACGGAACGACGGAACGTTTTACAGGCTGGTTGCCATGCCAACCCGCGGAAAATCCTCGCGTGACTTAGAAAACTCGCCGCGAATTTGTTAGTTTTCACCAAAGTCCGTTCTTTTGATGGAAAAACAAACATGATTTGAATTTCTTTTAATGCGCATTGCCCAGTAATGCGAATCACTTTGGAATGGAAAACATGGCTACTGTCACAAGAAAAGGGAAAGCTAAGCCTCTGCAACCCGGAGAACCACAAAGCCCTGGCAGCGGGTCGCTGACCCGCGTAAATGCGTTAGATTACACGTCAAAAGCATGATCCTTAATATTTGAGCCATGAATCTATAATTCCAGTTCCAGTTAAGCATTCTTAACGTTCCTACCACATAACCTTCCGAGGCCGATAAACATCTTGGGATGGTCATCTGAAAGGACTGAGATGTGCTCAGCATCTCCAACTTTATAACCTAGATAAAACTACCATTTGCAAAAAACGGAGGGCTACGCAAATAGTGTGGAGTGAACTGAGGGTCCTCGATTGGTAGTGTTGGCTGTAAGGCTGGAGAAGGCTATTTTAAATATATTAAAGATTTGCGCGATAATCTATATCTCTCCAGCAAAAAGTCATCCGATATGCCAAGATGTCGAGCCGTGGTTTTATTAATCGCTCCCGGTGGATTGCACGTATAGTTTGCGCTCCGATGTCAGCAGTTCTCTCATCCAAAGGGGATCATCCCATTGACACATGAAATCTGCGGTGAACATGGGTCTAAATACCCAAAACCGGGTTATGTTTCAAACTTAACCTGCGCAGAACCTGCTCCGACCAGGTTTACTTCGGAGCATATGTTGCTATAGTAACTAACATACCGGGGTCCTTCTGGAACGGAAAACCACCACGGGGTTACCGCAAACCCTGAGTTAACTTACCCGGTTATGGGATAAAACCCGCTTTGTGGACACTTCACCCTACTGCTCCTGACCAGCTGGCTGTCGCCTTGCACGGTGGACTCTGCCGTCGGTGTGTCAATGTGTGTGTTAAAGGACGTAAGTCGCTTTGGATAAAAGCGTCTGCTGAATGCTCTGGGTCTAACGAGGGCGCAAACAGCAGTCTGAGCCACATGTATTAATATATAGTATAATATCTGTGCTGCACTGGTTTGGTCCGCTTGTCTTGTTCATCGATTGGGCGCAGTTATGATGGAGTTACGATGGTTATGGTAAGAGTTATGAGGTTATGGTGGAGTTACGATGGTTATGGTAAGAGTTATGAGGTTATGGTGGAGTAAGTTACGCTAGAGCTCTCCACACACCGCCCTCCTGACCCGGTGAAGTAGGAGCGAGCCGTCTGGGACCTGCTCTCCGTTCTCTGGGACAACAGCAGACCCCTTTCTTTCGACGACCCCAAAAGGTTTTACTGGTGTTTGTAATGATGGTCTACTGACGTCTTAATCCACATTTATACATAAAACTTGAAACACCTACCGGAGAGTCGAGCGGTCCCCAATTCAAACGGCTGCAGGATCCCGTACTGCGCGCCAGACCAATCAGAGAGCAGGTCACGGGGCGGTGGGCGGGGCCAACGTGCGGAGGCGCTCGGTTTGCAGCCCGGCGGCGCTCTGAGGAGTCTTTCGCTCGTGCTTAATGCGCGCGCACCGCTCCGCCCGCGATGCTCCGACGATGAACCAAGACGAAGACGCGGATTGGATGGCTGGTTGATCAGCCACTGACGTCATTAACCAGATAACCAACCGGCGTTGAGAGCCTGACGCCTTTAAACGGACAGCGGTTAGTAATAGAGCGCTGTAAAAGAGAGTAGCGACACGCATTGGTCAAGTGGAAACGCCCCCTGGTGGCGGAATATCGGTATTGCAAATGCGCCCAAGAGCTGGCATCTCTGCAGTGTTGGTGAATGAGTAAGTGCGGTATCTTCAATAATTTAAGGACATTTATAGATCACCCACGTTAATAGCATCATCGTGGACCCTTTTACAGATAAATATTAACATATAGTGGCCATTATGTCACGAATGCTTGCTGTTTTAAATGATAAAGATAAGTCCACTAAAGTGTCATACTGTAAGTGTACGCGCTAAATTCAACTGTGTTAGTTAACTGTTCGCCACTTAAGCCTGTGTGTTTCTTTTAGTTTGTTTGTATGTTTGGTCAAGCAAGTTATTGTGCTGCTGGCTTTTATTTTTATTTTCCATGCGAGGCTTTTTATGTTATTTATTTTGGACAGCTGGTGGTTGCTTAGCAACGGTAAAGCGTCCGCTCGTCCCCTTCTGTGTTTGTCCGCTGTGTGACCGCTACGTACTGTAAACAGCTCCGTGTGTTTTTATGGATTATCATTTTCATTTTATCATGTTCAGCTTCAATCCTGACGTCATTTGTGGGTGTGTTTTTATGCAAAATATCTGTCATCTGGGCTCCCGGGCCTCACCATACTTCCTTAAAATGCATGCAACATTTTCATCAGTATAATCACCAAGTGATTCAATTCTATATTTAATTGTAAGTAGCCTACATTCAATAAAATAAAATAAAATAAACATTTTAATTATATTATGAAATGTGACCAATGTGAATCTGTGTAACATGGCCTAAGTGTAGAAGAAAAATTATATAATATTGTTAATAAAGAGGATAAAAAAGATTACACATCAAAAATTACTATGAAATTATGTTTATTGTTAAACATTAATTATTAGGCTGCATTATTATATATTTAGCCTCCACTGTGGATGATTTGGATATTTTTGTCAAATACTGTCATATATGTGTCACCACAGTCAGACAGAGAATAATTTATTATTAATTAAATATTTTTTGAAAATCCATTGATTTTAGTTTTAAATGCTTTTTAAAATTTTGCTTGTTCATCTCACATATATTATGCATTTTAAATAAATAACTTTTTCACAGTTTAATATTAAAATTGGAATAAGTTTAACCTTATCACAGGAAACATGTGCTTTTGTGTGGTACTGGCCTTGTACCTATATAATCAAAATAATTAATACAAATATCAACAAAAATATGAAAAATGTGTTATATTTGTATTAATTTTGAAATAAATAAATTATAAACATAACTTAATATGACCAAGGCACCTAAAAGCAAAAACACAGCAGTTTTCACATCATTTACAAGCAAGTTGGCAACACACATACATTGGAGTGAATGGGTTTCTTGGGCGGATTTGCAATACCCATAACCCGCCACTAGGGGAGAATAAAGTTACCACGGGAGTCAATGGTGGTGTCGTTACCCTCTTTTCCAGTGCTCTAGTTAGTAAGTAGATAGATATACCGGTGCCGTGTTCCCGTACTGTCCGTACTTACTAGCCAAAATTTGAGTACACAGTACGTTCCAATTCAGATCCGGCGAAAAGAAGTACACTTCAAAGACCCGGATGTCGTACTCAAAACGGGCTAATCGTGAAGTGTGGATCGAAGGACACTCCCCGTACTCAACGGCAGCCATCTTAGCTACGTAGCGGAAGAGGCGGAGCCCAGCCTGAGCGCTCAACTCGAAGAAAGAAATAGTAGACTAAACTTGATCATTGATATCATAATATCATGACTACAACTTTAATAACTATAATCACAAAAGTAAACCCCCACTATAACTTAAATGACAGGTCTAATGCTGCTGTTGTATGGGCTACGTTCGTTGGTAGACTTCGACGACGTCGGCGCATTCTCCACATTAGCTGCGTTAACGAACCCATATTGCACAACTAAAAAGATAAACACAACGGGTACTTTATTCCAACACTTCAAAAGCGGGATGTTTTTGGCGGGTGACGAGCGGCGGCCTGTCGCGATCGTCATTTCCGTAAGTGCACCACAGAGTACTCCGATTTGGAACAGCACTCACGTCTGAAAAATTAGTGTACTCAAGTGAGTACGGATAGTGCAGAAAGTGTACTTCCTTTAAGTATACTCATGGAAGTACGGGTATTGGAACATTGCACATAAGTGTATTCTGCGCTATAATCAATTTATGCGAAGCAAAATAATCCATGAATAAATATATTAATGCATACATTTTACTTTGTAGAAGCCAAAGAAAAGGAGTCAAAAAAGGGCAGAGCGTTTAATGAATGTTTATGAATCATTTGTAGAGAACGTTACACTTGAATTCACAGAACTGCAGTTTGAGCAGGAAAACAGAGGAGTTAAAGACCGGTCCGGTCCTAGTCCACACCGGGTCCTGGTCCGTCGGACCGGGTCCACCGAGCCTCATTCCGGGAGCGGGTCGACGGAGAGCGGAGTCACGGAGCGGCTCAACAGCGCCGTGGTCCCGGGCCTGAACCTGTAGCGCCTCCCCCGCCCCCCGAGACACTCGGAACCACTACCGCACACTCACACGGCCATCTAATGTAGACTAATTAACCCAACCTTTTGCTGTTATTAATCACGATCAATCTTGTTTTTTCATTTTAAGATTGAAGCTTGTGATTTTGGATATTTAAATGTAAAATGATAGAATGAATGTAGAATCAACACCAAGGGAGTGTTTAAAGAGCCAGTGAACTGACGGGATATGATGGTCCTTACATTCTAATTAAGCCCTTTACATTCTAATTAAGCTCCTTACATTCTAATTAAGCCCTTTACATTCTAATTAAGCTCCTTACATTCTAATTAAGCTCCTTACATTCTAATTAAGCCCCTTACATTCTAATTAAGCTCCTTACATTCTAATTAAGCCCTTACATTCTAATTAACGCCCTTACATTCTAATTAAGCTCCTTACATTCAAATTAAGCCCCTTACTTCTACTTACACTCTAATAGGCCTTATACTCTAACCAGGCCCCTTACACTCTAACTGGGCTCTAACTAACCAGCACCACACAGGGCCCCAAGGTCATGAAAAAGAACATTGCCACCATAAAAGATTTACGAACACAAGGAAGAACAGCTCTCTTCTCCAAGGGAAAGCCAGATCCACAGGTTCCCACAACAGTAAATTAGTTTACAACAGTCAGCCCACCATAAGATTTTAGGGTTAACACAAGGTAAAGCCCCCACACTCAGCATAGCCTCAAGTGACATGCATTTCACCCCCTTTTATGACGCAAAAAACAGGTTCGTCGGGAACGCGCATTCACGCGCAAAAACTCGTTTAAACTATCGCCTTTTCTCATATTGGGTCACTTGAAGTAGAACCTTGCTCCAAGGCGAAGCTACGAGTCCCTCAGCGCGCGCTAAGGTATTAGACCGAACCTACCTCTTAGACTGCTGCTCAAATATTAGTATAACCTGTTACCAGTATAAACTTTTTCACTGAAAAAAGTCGAGGATTTTTAATACCGACATAGTCCATCCCTTCTCCGTCTCAGTTCTCTCCGCGATCCAGCCAACGGCCAGACCACATTTTTCCCAACAAATTGGGTGACCCCGACGTGATTTTTGAACAACGCGCAACCTTCTGATTCGAACGAGTGGCTGGCCTTCCCCCACTGAGGACGCGGAGAAAGGAGCCCCCGGAACCCCGCAGCCTTGACGATCCCTGCAGCTCACACCTCGGAGCTCCCACAAACAAAAGGTGTGGCAGAAACCTGTTGATAAAATCCGAAGCTCTGCATAGTTATATAGAAACATTTAGGAGGTGAGACTAAGGACCGGTTAGCTGCGGACTCCCGCGAGAGACAGATAGAGCCCCAACATAGGGTTAATTGTGAGACCCCACCAGCAGCCTAAAGAGGTACGTTCGCCTCGGGAGGAAAGACGGCTTTTCTTCTGGTAAAAGCCAAGTCCCGAGTTATAATTGTGGAGCCCGGATTCTATTCCGTTGGTACGATATTATTATTGTGAGACCCGATTCTAATTCCGTTGGTACGATATTATTTTAATTTGTGAGACCCGGATTCTAATTCCGTTGGTACGACTTTATTAAATTGTGGCGAGCGCGTTAAAAACGCCTTAAATAAACTGGAGACGACGTCCATTTCCATGACAACAATGACCGTAATTGGTAACGAACAGAAGACATAAATTGATGTAGACAGGGAAGATAGAGCACTCTCACGACCCAAGTGCCTGTGTTTCCACGGCAAGAGTGGGTAATGGTGGTGTGTGTGTCAGTGATAGTATGTGTAAATGTGCACATGTGTGGGCGCGTGTAGTGCGTTGCGTGAAAGACAGCTTGAGAGGGAGTAAAAAAGGATGTGTGTGTGCCAGTGAGTATGTGGTATGAGAGAGGAAGATAGAGAGTGACCACATTCCACTCTTAATCCTTTTAGATATATTAATAGGTCACCGAGAGCCATATTAGTAGTTCCCCATCCCAGTAGAAGTGGTTGGTCAACTGTTGCCATATTTGCTGTTCCCCTATTGATAGAAGTAGCAGTCACCACATGCTGTTGTCCTCCTAACATTAAGTGTAATCCTGTCCACCATAGTGCCACCCCCGCCCCCCCCCGTACTTCTAGTTTAACTTCCCAAACGGTGACTTCCCAGAGAACTGCTCCGCATACCTCCTCTCCATAGGCTCCTCTCCTTTCTGAAGTCACCCCCACCTCGCCCCTACTAGCACCCCCTGCTGGATAAAGACAACAACAACAATTCCCTCGCCCTATAGCTCCCCTGCTGGATAGAAGACACCACAACAATTCCCTCGCCCCACAGCTCCCTCCTGGGATAAGACACAACAACATTCTCCGCCCTAATAGCTCCCCTGCTGAATAAAGACACAGCCCACAATTCCTCCGCCCTACTACCCTCCCCTGCTGGATAAAGACACAACACAATTTTCCGTCGCCCTATAGCTCCCTGCGGATAAAGACACACCAACTCGCCCTATACGTCCCCTGCTAGATAAAAGACACAAATCCCTCGCCCTAATAGCTCCCTGCTGGATAAAAGACACAACAACAATGTCCCCTCGCCTACTAGTTCCCCTGCTGGAGATAAGACACAAAACATCCCTCCGCCCTATAGCGCCCCCTGCTTGGATAAAGACACACAACAATTCCCTCGCCCTATAGCTCCCCTGCTGGATAAAGACACTACATAACAATTCCCTCGTCCCTATAGCTCCCCTGCTGGATAAAGAACACACAACAATTCCCTCGCCTAATAGTTCCCCCTGCTGATAACAGACACAACAACAATTCCCCCTCGCCCCAGCAGCTCCCCCGTCTGGATAAAAGACACAACAACAATTCCCTCGCCTATAGCTCCCCTGCTGGATAAAGACACACCAACAATTCCTCGCCCGTATAGCTCCCCCTGCTGGATAAAGACAAAAACAACATTCCCTCGCCCTATAGTTCCTGCTGGATAAGACACACACCAACTCGCCTATAGCTCCCCCTGCTAGATAAAGACACAATTCCTCGCCTATAGCTCCCCTGCTGGATAAAGACACAACAACAATTCCCTCCGCCCTAATTAGTTCCCTGCTGGATAACGACACAACAACATTCCCTCGCCCTAAGTAGCTCCCCTGCTGGATGAAAGACACAACAACAATCCCCCTTCGCCCTATAGCTCCCCTGCTGGATAAAGACACAACCCAATTCCCTCGCCCCTATAGCTCCGCCTGCTGATAAAGCAAACTCAATTCTACTCCAACAACCCTGCCCAAGATAATCCCAAGCAAACAATTTGCACCTTAGACTGGGCTCCGGCTCGATGGTCCGGAACCTTGCCGTTATAGTGCGCCTATTAATGCCCCGTCGCTCTTTTCACCTGGGCCCGACTGAGCCCAGTAATCTCTCTGCCCCCGATACAGCCGCTCCATTGCGATCACTTTTGTATCTGTCCAAGAACGCCCTACGTATATCGAAACATAGGCATCGCGAGGGGTCCCAAACAATTCAAACTAGCATGACCAGGTGGCCGGGCTCGAAAACATCCATCATTGCGCCGCTATTCCGATCACCCCTAACAAGAACGTGGATCGCATTAACTATGTTCACTTAATAATGTCCAACGTCTGTCCAACCTCACTCGTGACGCGGTGGAAGTCTTAGCCTCCAACTGGCACACCTGCCTGAGGCCTATCAGACATCGTCTGGCCCAGACATATACTGGCCGAGAGAAGGGGGGGGGGGGGGTCTGTTTCTATACTTTGGGGGCAGTGCTGCACTTCATCCAACACACGGCGCCTGATGTTCGGTGGCTAGAGCCCTGGCGGTCTTCGAGCCCTCTTCCATCCAGACGGCAGAGGACTTGGGGTTGACAAGCCATTGAGAAGGTGGGATGACCGACAATCTCGGGAGTGGAAGAGCCTGCTCATGCCCTCTGTCGTCCTTCCTGCTTTCGCGGGATCCTGGTATGCTGCGGGTGCGCTGCATCCCCTGGCGCCCGCACATCTGCCCCGTCTCATCACGCCGCACTCTCAGACGGAGGAGCCCAGCTCCCTCCAACTCCGGACCCACGCCCTCATGCATGGACTCACCGACCGCCTGACCAGGAGACCAGAGAGACCACGAGTGCCCAAGCCCCGGGCTTTTGATCACGTTTCCCTTTCCCCAACCACGCCCCATTTCTCGACTGCGACCCCCTCGGCCCCTAGCCGGCTACCCGTGATGTTGCTAGTAAACCTCTCTGGGAGCACCCTCCCCCTCCTCCCCTTTCCTAAAACCTCCCTTTGCCCCTCCCATTTTTTGACCCCCTCCCCCGCAGCTATCACCACTCCTCACGTCCTTCCTCACCGTCCTTCCTCATCGTCTCCACGTCAATCCCTCCTCATCGTCCTTTCACGCCAATCCCTCCTCATCATCCATCCTCATCCCGTCCTCACGTATCCCTCCTCATCGTCCTTACGCCATCCCTCCTCATCATCCATCCTCAATCGTCCTTCCAAACGTCATCCTCCTAACGCCTCCTCCCGCCTCCTCATCGTCCTTCCAGTATCCCTCCTCCTGTCTTCACGTCATCCCTCCTCATCCATCCTTCTCATCGTCCTTCCACGTTCATCCTCCTCAACCGTCCTCCTATTGTCCTTTCCACTCATCCTTCCCTCATCGTCCCTTCCTCATCTCCTCATCTGTCTCCCCAGTCATCCTTCCTATCGTCGCTCTATCCTCCTTCGCTCACGTCCGTCCACGTGGTTCCCTTACAGACTCGATGGCCCGGGACCCGGTAATGATGCCTCGTGCTCGTAGCTGCCTTTTATTGAATTGATTTATGTTTTACTAACTTACATGCTCATCAATTTTTGTTGTGGTCATCCTGTAGTTCTCCCTGTTTGGGTGGTGTGAGTCTCTTTGTGACGACTTGAGGGGGACAGCTGTTCAACGCCGCCTTTACCGTGTTTTCTATGCTATTGTCTGTGATGTTGGGTGGTTTTGGGCGCAGTTGAAAAACGGGTTCTGTCAAGAGTCAGGCGGTCAACATTGCGTCACCTGCCATGATGAGCTCACGTTTGTTGCTGCTCCCATGCATTCTTGCAGTTCTTAGATCCTGCGGTCCCATGTATTCTGCAGCAACCCGGCCGCGTTCCCCGTTAGCTTTGTATTGTTTTAAAGACTTGTAATTGTTTAGACTTTTGTATTGTTTAGAAACCTTTGTGTTGTTTGACTCTTGTGTTGTTTGATTTTGGTGTTTGTGTTATATGTATGCGCTTGATGAGGTACAACAGCTGTAAGCAGTGCGCGAA
>OLKM01000789.1:0-2500 GCA_900291075.1 Melanogrammus aeglefinus
TTCCTGAAAGTTTAACTTTTTTCAACGCTCCGTATGACAGAAAAAAATGCTGGGAGAGGCGTTTAAAGAAACAGCTGTGACTTTTTCCAAAAAACCCTCTGTTCCATAGGAATATAATGTAAAACAAGCGCTGGGAGATTTAAAAAAAACAAAACGAAAAGATGTGAACACGGCCTAAGCGTCGTTTACGTTTTAACCTAGCCGCAGTAATATTTGGAGTGCACTTCAGCGTTCCCTTCCCTAGCTGTCGCTCAGAAGGCCGATTCATTACACAGCGTTGCGGCACAATGCATGGCCTTATCTCCCGGTGACAGACGGACGATCTCGGGATAGCAACAGCTATTCCCCCGCCGACCAGCGATCTGGCGTGGGTCACGTAATCGTATCTACAGGACCGCCGCTACCGGCCTTCACAATGATATGTATCTCAGATCAGAGAGCCCCGACCTCCAGGGCTGCCGGCAAGGTCAGAGCTACAGAGAGCGGGAGGGATATGGCGAGAGATGGAGAGAAAGAGATATCTGGGGACAAGCATGCACCGATAATCAAACAGGTGCACGTAATCCAGATACACGCATCAATACACATGCACACACACTCACACACACACACACACACACACACTCTCTCACACACACACACACACACACACACACACACACACACACACACACACACACACACACACACACACACACACACACACACACACACACACACACACACACACACACACACACACACACACACACACACACACAGACAAACAGACACACACGCATAGAATAGTGAAATACGAAATACCTTATAGGACATTGACATTCCTGCAGGCCAAACTGTGTATGGTGCAGTGCACCCATGGCTGGAGAGGCATGTGCACATGCACATGTATTTGTATGTGTTGAGGGCAGTGATCTGATGAGGCCGCGGGCCCTTCCCTGATGAGGAGGAGTCTTTTGGGCACGACTCATAAAGTCGTCTTATTGCCTTGTCCTGCCACCATTAATCTAGCCCAGGGCTGTGTGTGCCTTTGTGTGTTTGTGTGTGTGTGTGTGTGTGTGTGTGTGTGTGTGTGTGTGTGTGTGTGTGTGTGTGTGTGTGTGTGTGTGTGTGTGTGTGTGTGTGTGTGTGTGTGTGTGTGAGTGTGTACGTGTGTGCATGCGTGTGTGTGTGTGCGTGTGCGTGAATGCCTGTGCGTGTGCCCTATTGCTGCAGGCACTCTTCACTCCAAATTCTTCATCCTACCATTCTTTTGCTTATTTGTGTGCGAAAGCAAGGGTCTCTCTCTCTCTCTCTCTCTCTCTCTCTCTCTCTCTCTCTCTCTCTCTCTCTCTCTCTCTCTCTCTCTCTCTCTCTCTCTCTCTCTCTCTCTCTCTCTCTCTCTCTCTCTCTCTCTCTCTCTCTCTCTCTCTCTCCTTCCTTGTCTCTCTCCCACTATCTGTGTGTCTCTAAGTAGCAATAGCACCACAGTAGCTCTATCTCTGTCTTGCAGGGCAGTACATCCACCAGCCTTCAGCACCAGTCTATGGTCTCTTGGACGGGAGCAGGAGAACGTTGGACGTAAAAAGGAAGGAAAGAAAGAATGAAAGAAGGAAAGAAAGAAAGAGAATACAAAAGAACAAAAGAACAAAAGAACTAAAGAACAAAACCAAGAAAGAAAGAAAAAAAAGAAAGAAAGAAAAAACTGAATAACAAAAATAACAAAAGAAAGACCGAAAGGAAAAAAGAATCCAATTTCAAACAGAACAATTTGACCAAAGAGCAACATCTTCAAACTGAGGCAGACAACATTACAATTTTCCAGCTACAGTTAAGCGCTTAGACTGCAATTGCTCCACATATGGTTCTCCTTTCTTTATTACCAGAGAGGCTTTTAAATAGAGATAGAAGACGAGATCGATAAAAGAGAACGTGATAGAGAGAAAGAGTGACAGAGAAAAAGAGTGACAGAGAGAGAGAGAGAGACAAAGAGCAAAAGAGAGAGAGAGAGCGAGAGAGAGAGAGAGAGAGAGAGAGAGAGAGAGAGAGGAAGAGGAAGAGAGTTAAATAGAGATAGAAGACGAGATCGATAAAAGAGAACGTGATAGAGAGAAAGAGTGACAGAGAAAAAGAGTGACAGAGAGAGAGAGAGAGACAAAGAGCAAAAGAGAGAGAGAGAGAGAGAGAGAGAGAGAGAGAGAGAGAGAGAGAGAGAGAGAGAGAGAGAGAGAGAGAGAGAGAAGAGAGAGAGAGAGAGAGAGAGAGAGAGAGAGAGAGAGAGAGAGAGAGAGAGAGAGAGAGAGACAGCGACAAACACATGTCAGGAGATCTTCTTCATGAGAAGGAGAGAGGGTAGCAAGGACATAAACAAGAGTTTTAATGAATCCCCCAATGTGTATGGAAAACCCCGATAAGGGAAGCCAGTGTGTTGGGGTGTTGGGGGGGGGGGGGGGGGGGGGTGAAAGATGAGGAGGAGGAGCATAAGGAATATGGAAGAGTGAGAGGGACCTGGAGGCATGAT
>OLKM01000789.1:7500-32500 GCA_900291075.1 Melanogrammus aeglefinus
TGCTGTCAAGCATCCAGGCAACAGCATGAGAGAGAGAGAGAGAAAGAGAGAGAGAGGGAGAGGGAGAGAGAGAGAGAGAGAGAGAGAGAGAGAGAGAGAGAGAGAGAGAGAGAGAGAGAGAGAGAGAGAGATGAGAGAGAGAGAGAGAGAGAGAGAGAGAGAGAGAGAGAGAGAGAGAGAGAGAGAGAGAGAGAGAGAGAGAGAGAGCTGTTGAAATGTTTCATTTTTTAATTTGATCATATCTTGGGGCTGAACTCAAATATTTTTGACCCGAGCACTGAGGCTTGAAGTATAAAAACTGAACCTGACCTTATTAATTTGACAGGGAGAACTGTTCAAACATCAACAACACTGTAATTACACTTGAGCTGCATGGCTTGCTATAATAGCACACATGGGAGAGAGAGAGAGAGAGAGAGAGAGAGAGAGAGAGAGAGAGAGAGAGAGAGAGAGAGAGAGAGAGAGAAGAGAGAGAGAGAGCAGAGAGAGAGAGAGAGAGAGAGAGAAAGAGAGAGAGAGAGAGAGAGAGAGAGAGAGAGAAGAGAGAGAGAGAGAGAGAGAGAGAGAGAGAGAGAGAGAGAGAGAGAGAGAGAGAGAGAGGGAGAGAGGGAGAGAGGGAGAGTGAGAGCGAGAGAAAGGAAGAGAAATTAAGAATCAAAAGTGAAGGGGAATGTATGGTCTGAATCAGGTCCAACCGACCAGTAATAGAACGTGTTATATATGCATGAGCGTGAGAGGGAACCAGCAGACATTTGACTTCATGCAGGTTGCTAAGCATCAGACAGTGAATTCTGGAACCAGAAGGTGGGTGTTGCACTGCACCATCACATTTAAAAGCTCCAGACAGGGGAACCACCTCTGATCAAAAGCGACAACACCTCAACAAGATAGACTGAATCGCTGATCAAAACGATGATGGAAAATGTTTGCCTTGTGGGTTTGACGAGACAGCAAAAAGCCTTCCAATATAGCGGCTCAGATGATGGGGTTCCAACACCGCCACAGAAATCAATATATAAATAAATAAATGAATCCAATGAAAGAATCCGAAGACATACAGCAATCCTTCCAAATAGCGTTTACAGCTATAGACTCAGGCAATTTCAATGAGGTCGGCCTCTGTGGCAGCAGAGTATCTCAAGGCAACCGTATCTCAAGGCAACCGTTCAATTCCTTCAGCCAAAACAACCGCGTGTCGCACTGTACACAAACAGCCGGGTGTCTGGGGCGTCTCTGACGGCACACTCAGCTCTCTGGAAAGTGACGTGCGTCGTCCGTCCAGCACTTTGGTGCCTGAGTTTGCTTTGGTGCGTTCTGGTGTTTCACTCCTGGAAGGGTACGGGAACAGCATCCCTCCTCAGGAGATGAATCCTAGCTCTGCCCAGTATTTACATTTTGTGTGAAGGACAAATACAGACACACACGCACGCACACACACACGTATGCACAAACACACATGCACAAACACACGCATGCACACACGCAGAGACACATACACACACACACGTGCATGCATACACACACACACACGTGCATGCACACACACATACGCAAACACACACACACAATGTGCACTAGTGGAGTAGGATGGGTGGGGCGTGGAGGGGAGAACAGGCGGGGGTCCCAAAAGAGGAGTGGGACCAGCCAGGTGAGCAGGATGCCAAGATGGATCTGCGAACGCGTCCCTGTGAATCGGAGCGTTGCTACGACGACACCATCAGAGAGATGGCTGACGTCGTCATCCGCTGACATTCTCCATCAGTGCTGGATGTGTGAGAGTATGTGTCTGGGTCTGTGTGCGTTTGTGTGTGTGGGTGTGCTGTGGCAACCCGTGCCCAGGAATGTCTCGGCTATACAGGAATCACCGCACGTCACGGCTGGTACAAAGCCCGGAAGGGCATTTATTTGGAGTACCGGTAACTCCAAAAACTGCTGGTTGAGGATCCAACGCGGGGAAAACTAAAATCAAACTCTGACTCTGTGCGCCATGGAAAAAGGGGGTCAATGTCCTGTTCCCTCCGGGAGAGGGAGGTCGATCCCGTCGGCGATCCGATCCATGGCGGTCAGTGCTTGGCCGGGGTGCGTCCTCCTTGGGCCTGTCGGGGACGGCTCGGTTAACACCTTCTGTCTGCTCGTCCATCCGGGGTTCTGGGGTACTCGGGGTTTCTCCCGTCTCCAACTCTGTTTAGGGACAGGTGACAGCGCCTTTTAAAGGGTACCTCTTCCTCCTCGCTCCCCGCCGCAGGTGTTCTCTATCTCGCCAATTGGGGTGACGAAATGGACGTCCGCTGGCTCCGTCTGCTGGGTATGGGCGATACACGCCCTCCACAACCTCTCCCCTGGGCCGTCCAGCCTGAGGGGTTGGGAACGGGATGCCACAGTGCGTGTGTCTGCATCTGTGTGTGTCTGCGTGTGTCTTTGCAGTCAGAGGAAATGCCAAGTGGGAGAGAAACAACAGGAGAGGTACGGATAGAGATTTTTGAAATAAAACAACAATATTTCTTGCTCAGGGCTACATGGCACAGTTGATAGTGTGTGTGTGCGTATGTGTACACGTGTCACTGCATGTGAAGTGTGTATGTGTGTGTGTGTTGTGCATCTCCGGCTTTATGGTGTTTGTTTGTTTGCATTTTCCAGAATGTGTGTGTATGTGATAATGTGTGTGTGTGTTGTTGCATGTTAGGAGTGTATATGTGTATGTATGTATGTTAGTATGTATGTACGTGTTAGTGTGATTGTGTCATTGCCTGTGAAGGGTGTTTATCCCCATGGTATAGTGAGTGTGTTAACGCGTGTGTCCCTTGCGGGTGAAAAATGTATGCATGTGTAGGTTAGTCTCTGTTTGTCCTTGCATGCACATGGATGTGTGTGTGTGAGTGTATGTGTATGTGTGTGTGTGTGTGTGTGTGTGTGTGTGTGTGTGTGTGTGTGTGTGTGTGTGTGTGTGTGTGTGTGTGTGTGTGTGTGTGTGTGTGTGTGTGTGTGTGTGTGTGTGTGTGTGTGTGTGTGTGTGTGTGTGTGTGTGTGTGTGCGCGTGTGTGTTTACAGCATCTACAAAGGTCTAAGCCCCATCTCTGATTCCAGGGGCCAAGGTTTGGCTAAGCGAAGGACACAGCGAAGAGGGCAGCTTCAAGGACTGAAGGTCGCTGCATCAACACCTATTTCTACTCCATGTGTACATTCTGAGGTTAAGCACCATCAGGGAACTTTAGAAATATAAAGATTGAGTTTTCACCCCAATGCTTAAATGTGTGAAAAGCCCCTCCGCTAACCAAGGAACACAAGGTTTTTTTTTTGGTCATTTTGGTAACTACCTGTCTTTGTCACGATGCACAGTATCCATATTCCCAAATAAGGCTCCTCAAACAGTTTGCCCAACACTGCTGATCCAAAATGTAATCAAACAAAACAAACCAGTAATTGTTTGGCAGTTGAAAGGTCCCCAGATCCTAAAAATCGAAAAGAAACAAAAAAAAAAAAACCTTTTGGCAGGCTAAATATTTGCTTCCATCTGCTTAACATTTTGAGGGGTTATACTATGCACCGATGCTGAGGCAGAGGCCTTGAAAAGTATAAAAAAATATTTTTAAATATAACCCATGGCAAGGACTTTTAGCTGGGGTGGCGAAGAGAAACATACACAGAGGGAAAACAAGAAGAGGAAGAAGAAGAAGGAGAAGAAGAGAATATCAGATACACAGAGTAGAAGGAGGGAAGTGGGGGAACAGCCTGTAGCACCCACAGCAAACCAGTCAATGCACCCACGCACCCCTCTCGCAATACATTAGCATCGTCTGCCACTGTGAGATTGACTATGAACGTTGTTGAACAAATGAATGCATGAATGTTTGATGTGATCTGGGTGTCTTTGGTGCTGATTTGTGCAGGGCTAATGCTTTATTGGGTGAATTATGAATCCACCTTCCAAGAGTATGCGGAGACTGGCGGTGTGGATGCTGGCTTGGCCAGCATCCAGGCTACGGGGTCCTTTACCTGCATGGTGCAGAGTAGGACGTTCTAGATATGATTATTTAGATTGTGAGGAATGACGTTTAGTGATGTTTATCGGTTAGGGTTAGGGTTGGGGTTATTTATTGCCAATCATTTTTTGTATAATATACATAGGCTAACACGCTAGGGGGGGAAATGGTTGCATACATTACATTCATTTAGCTGACTCTTTTGTCCAAATCGAGTAACTGCATTCAAAAACTAAGATAAACCCCTTAAAGTGCCCGTTGTTGCAATTGTCTACATGAGTTACATGCATTAGTCACCTGTTGGCTTTACCAACTGAAATCCTTATGTGTGACAACTAGCATTCTCAAATACATTCCACGCACCCACTATCATTGCTTATCGTTAAGGGGTTTTGAATATATATTATTATCTTTAGTTTAATCTATGTTTTAGGTTATTATCTACCAAACAAGGTATAGATATTTACAGGGACAAAGGACTACTTTGCAACCAGAAACTTTGTATTCGGCACAGGTAGGGCCACCTGTGCTGAATACAAGGGCCTACCTGTATTCAGCTACAGGGCCTACCTGTGCTGAATACAAAGTTTTTGTTTTCTGGGTCTGGTGAGAAACTAGCAGGCCGTCGTTTGGTCTCGGCGCTATTCAAACAAAAACAACAACAAAAGGCAAGCTGTGGGTTTTCATTCAAGCAACCCTTTTATCCTTTTCACTGAGAAGAATAACATTGCAAGCAAAAGTTGGAAATGCTTTCTTTTTAACACACGCTTTAAAGTCAAAAGAAGTCCAAGCCATATACAGGACGGATTGCAAGCATAATGAAATAATGGAATACAATTTCAGCGATATTGAAAAGTATAGATTACATTTGACTATATTATATTATATATATATTTGACTGACTCATATACAGTTCAGAAATATCAAATACACTCAGACCAAGAGGCAGCCATGACTGTCTGTTGAGCGACTACCATGTGCTATAGCGGCCTAAAGGTGGCTCGCTGGTGGTTGGATGCAGAAAGATCCACCACCTTTCTAGGTTAATGAGTAAAATGTGATTTAATTCTCATATGCAAAGCCACTACTTATTTTCTTTGTTCTGTTAGGATAGACTATTGCAAGGCTGCCATTCAATTCCCACAATCAATAAACCCAAGTATAGATCGTCTCGGGGTCATCACTATGTTCCCCGGGTCCTATGTTCCCCGGGTCCTATGTTCCCCGGGTCCTATGTTCCCCGGGTCCTATGTTCCCCGGGTCCTATGTTCCCCGGGTCCTATGTTCCCCGGGCCTTCCTCCCCGTGTCCGTTCCCCGGTCCTATGTTCCCCGGGTCTATGTTCCCCGGGTCCTATGTTCCCCGGGTCCTATGTTCCCCGGGTCCTATGTTCCCCGGGTCCTATGTTCCCCGGATCCGTTCCCCGCTCGGGGAGCATAGGACCCTTTTTCTGAAAAAGGGTCCTATGCTCCCCACTGTTGCGGGGGAACATAGGACCCTTTTCTGGAAAAGGGTCCTATGTTCCCCGCAATCTATCAATCTTCAAAAACATTTAAACTTTGACGCGACATTGGCGTGATGACAGCCAATCAGCGTGGCCACTGAGTGACATGTGTAACCTAACAGCCGATCAGCGTTCAACCGGCCAACTCAGTGCAGTGCAGTCCGGGGTGTAGCCTAATATAATTGTATATATAATATCACGGCCAAAAGCTCTGTGCGCCTCCGGATGGCCGTAGCGTGGGGAGCTCTCGTAGGGATTGGGCTTCACGGGGTTTGTTTACCAGCGTTGCTATGGTTACCGGTCTTGTACAACGGTTTATTAGCGGTGGTATCTAATAAATCTCTGTCTAATCAATACTTCATTCACTGCCTCTCCCATGGTCATTACAATATTATGAATAGACTGCATTTGGGTCTCCGACGTCTCTCCCTCTTCCACAAAAGGTAACGACATGCGGTGGTGGTTATCTCGGCCGCAATTTGGCAGTAATGGTGGAAAAAGTAGCAGACCGGGGAACATAGGACCCTTTATTTGAAAAAGGGTCCTATGTTCCCCGGTCACATACATATCCGGGAACATAGGGCCCTTTTTGGGAAAAGCGGGGAACATAGGACCCTTTTTTTAAAAAAAGGGTCCTATGTTCCCGGTCACATACAAAGAGGGGAACATAGGAACATAGGACCCGGGGAACATAGACACGCTCCCATCGTCTCCTTGCGAAAAATATCATGCAATGGCTTCCCTCCTAATGCCCAATGTACATCTTCATAACAGTTGTGCGTAAACCAATAGCTGACGCCCAAGATGCGACCATATAAATGTCGATGTTTTTATGATTCAGACTGTAAGAAGTAATGAATAGGTAGAGGGAAAACAAAGGCACAAGGAGTCTTACAGCAGGTAGAGTGGGAGTCACTGACAGGGGAAGGTTGGAAAGACAAAGACTGAGGATGGCAAATATTCCCCTCAGTATACTCTTAAGTCCGGAATTGTATGCACACTCACATTCTCTTGCGTTTGCTCTATTAAGCTGGAGGTCTTAAACACTGCCATTTACAATTTGAGCTGTGAAGGAGAATCTGCTTTGATTCCAGAGTGACACCAAATCGAACCTGGCACACAACCTTTCGGAGTGAATTCAACTTCATTATTGGAGGAAATAAGGGCCCACTTGGGGCCCTCTATTATTTTTTAATAATTTGATATTTAACGTATTTAACAAAGGTATAGGGTGCTGCTAGGGTGTTCTACTCCCAGCCCGAAGGTTCTGGATTTGATCCCCAACGTCTGTAGCCGGCCTGTTAGCAACCTCGAGGAAGATGCCTCACCCCCAAAGGACGATCATAACCAGATATCAATCACAAGATAAGCAGCAGTTATTCACCCCTCGTCAGTGAGCTCTGTAACATACACCACCATTTTTACTATAAGCAACCCACCATAATGATCCCATCCACAAGCCGATCGGACTTTGATTGCCTTTGATCTTTCTTGGATTCCCAAGCACTCCTTCATGTCTTTTCCTGAGTAATGCTCAGAGACAAAATAACGAGAAAATACCTATCAATCTACTTTCTCGTCACAGCGTGAATCCCGCATATTTTGGTTTATGTTTTGTTCCTAACACTGAGCTCTGCTATGAGAAATTCAATTTCTGTCTGTGTACTCTTCCTCGTGGCCAGCAGTGTCTAATCATCAGTACAGGTAGAGCACCATTTTTTAGAATCTTTTGGGTGAGAGTCATTGATAAACAATTTATTTTGCTGCAACGCATAAGTGCTTCATGAGCCGCAAATATTCTGCGTGCAGAGAATCTCTCATATCGTTAGTATTCAGTGTAGACAGATCTATGCAATAGATCAATGGCAATTTAAATAGATCAAAGAAAAAAAACTGTGCATATCAATGTAATTAGCTGCATTTTATTAATGAAAACATATCCAAGTGTACACAAGAAATCAATGTCATAAATTATGAAATGGAAACACACCGGGTCACATGAAACATGTTCTATGCTATACGTTAAATAATTGCCACTACTACCATATGGCAGCTAGGGAACTGCTTACTGCAGGGCCTTGGTTACGCTTGTTGTTTAAAGGCAACTTCTGCATGCTCCGTTTCTTCTTATTTGAGTCCTAACGGTAGTATCCCTATTGAGGTATAGCGGAAGCCTTGTGCCTCAATTCAGGAGCTGAAGGCATGAAGGTGCTGTTTACACTGCATGAAGCCAGGGGTCGGTCGACATCCTGCCTGGATCGCGTACACACACTGTGATAAGATCGTATCCCAGCGCGAGCATAAACCATCTTGGACAACGCGATGCAATATTCCATCTGGGACTGTCCACACCGGGAAGCTAATCAGTGAATATTGATCTCATCTGTGTTCAATTATTTTGCCTACCTGAGTCTGTAAATGTGTTCTTGTTGTTTGCTTGAATCTACTTGTATAGTTTAGACGGGCTTTTTTTTTTTTACCCGTGAATTTTCCATCACTGGTTTTGCCTCAAAGGACTGAATGTGTGCGTCTTTGGTTCATAACGATCTGCATATGGTTCCACACAACAGTATTTCTAACCAATAGGAAGTGAGATTACCTTCCGGCTCAGATCACTTTCGCTAGTTCTGCACATCCTCATCCCTTATGCATCGAGCCGACATCACATTAAAGAAACTGACTTGTTCTTGTGATATAACTTCCATTTCAAATCATATTGAAATTGGGGCAATGGACTCCCAATTAGGATTTTTGTGAAATCTGTAGCCTATTAAAAGTAAAGTTGTTCATTTGAGCAAGGACAAGGACACACACTCGCACAAGTGCAAACACACACTCCCATTTACAAAGTCAAAAAACATGAAGCTGCTTAACATGATAATCAGGGAAGGCACTCACACACACGCACGCACGCACGCACGCACGCACGCACGCACGCACGCACGCACGCACGCACGCACGCACGCACGCACGGCACGCACGCCACGCACGCACGCACACACCACCACACACCACACACACACACACACACACACACACACACACACACACACACAACTCTCTCTCTCTCTCTCTCTCTCTCTTGCTGTCTCTCATTACACACACACATACGCAGTCTAAACTCAATTAACCAGAAGCTAATTATTATTTTCACATCAAACCTGGGGCTTTCCTGGACCAGAGAGCTGTGTCGGTATTTAGCTTGCCGAGCATCAACAAACCATGACATTTTCCCCTCAGCCTTCAACCTCCTCCTCTTCTGGGCCCTGATTGGATGGTGCAAGGCCGCATTTGAAAGAATACAAAAGCTGTAATTGAATGCATGGACGTTTGTAATTATCTTTTAATTGTTGTGATCACTCCACAGCAAAGGACATGATTATGATTTAGTTTGACTCGCTGATTGGTTGAACCGGAGAACAGCGGACCAATTAGGAATCAATAGTTGCTAATAATTGTATTGCATTATTGTGTGTGATCATATTAAATGTTAACATCATAAATCATAATTCATTCAATATTCATGCGGTATGGTTAAGTCATGATGACAACCAGTGACGGGTCAATAGAAGTAGTTAATATGGGCTGTATTCTCTGATGCAGCGAGAGAAAAGTGCATTCAATGCTTTTCCATATGAAGAATAATATTTTGAAATGATCAGCAGTTTGAACCTTTGGAGTTATTAGATAATGTTATTATGGTAAGAGTGTAATCTCCTGTCATTTAGCAGACAATTTGAGTCTTAGTGACATACAGTGATTATTTTTAAGCCACATTGAGGTTAGGTGTCTTAAACTGCCGACATCGGGGCTACGACCCCACAACATTTCAGCTGGGAAGTCAAAAACCCTAACCTACTGATACTATCCTGTGTGTGTGCGTGTGCGTGTGCGTGTGCGTGTGTGTGTGTGTGTGTGTGTGTGTGTGTGTGTGTGTGTGTGTGTGTGTGTGTGTGTGTGTGTGTGTGTGTGTGTGTGTTAAACACCATTAAAATGGATCAGGGCCCCAGGGAGGGAACTCTAGTGAGGAAATAAACCCCAACCACAGGGATGAGCCCACTCTTACCGCTGAAGGGCCCACATAAGCAAGATGCTTAACATGCTAACTGCTGATGCATCACAAGCAGCTCTTCATTCGAGTGGGAGGTTGAGTAAGAAAACACTGAGAATGTGAGGGCTTCGACTCCCTGAGATAGAGCAAGCACAGATGGAGGAGGATGTGGAGTGTTCAAATATATCAGGGTCGCCTCAGCTGGTCACATAATGGGGCATCATGGGAAACGGAACCTCTGCTCTCTGTTAATTAAGATTAGCGACGCAAGGGAATTGTACTTGCAAATTGTCAAACATTCTGGTAGATATTGTGGGAATATTTGTTTTCTTTAAATAAATTGATGTCGTTTTAAGGATTAATTAAAAAAAATGCTTTCCATCTGTTTAATGATCAGAACATGTGACATCAAAAGGCTACATTGGGAGTTAAAAACGAAACAAAACTTTTCTGCGTGGCTCCGGGGGAGGGCCATAAACTTTAATTACCTTGGATGTAGCTTAGACATAACGATAGATTTTGCGCGACAGGATTTTTGCCACCAGCTACCGAAGTGACCCATATTTTCTGAATCCATCCAATAAAAATAAGACAAAAGATATTATTATTGAATGAAGCTGTGCTTTGATGGCGAGGTCCGGGCTAAACTGAGATCCTGGTCCGCCTCAGATATCTCTGGGGACCAGTACAGGAAGGCAAGATATACCAAAGAGGCCGTCAGAGGAGCAACACGGGCATATAGGACGAAGGTTGGGCCTAGCTACCACAGGTCTGACCTTAGGTGCCATGGTAGCTATCACTTCCAGAGAAGTAAGGCAGAGTAACTACTCTGCCTCACAACAGAGTAGCTGAACCCCTTTTACACTTGCTTTGAGAGGGGCAGCGACCCCCCCTGCAGTACCTGAGTGCCGAGCCAATGAATGGACTACATTAACTTTAGCCTCGGTGAGGTCATCGCTCGAGAAGATCAAACGTTACAAGGCGCCAGGTCAAGATGCCATAATACCAGGCCAGGCCCCCAGAGGCTGGTCAGCTAGCAGAAGTCTACTGTGACATCTTTAACCTCTCCCTTAGCCTGTTTGTTCTCCCCCGCTGAATCAACAGCATGAACGACCATCACACGTAGCAGGTACCTCTGCCTTAATGAGGTGGTTGGGGCAGCCCCTCGAATCATCCCCCTGCTCTTAGCCCCCATGGACCCTGTACAGTTTGCAAACCGGCCCAAAGGATCCGTGGATGACGTCATCACCCTGACGGTGTACCCCCACCTCTCCCGCCTGAACGGATGGAACATGCATGTGTGGAGGCTATTCACAGACTGTAGCTCTGCACATTTGACCATTGTGGGCCACATCAGTGACAGTGATGACTCCTGTCTACTGAGAGCCTACTGAGAGGGGAAGTGGGTAACCTGGCAGCATGGTGTGGGAAGACAACCTCTCATGTTAAAGGATATGTTCCTGAACTAGGAGGCTATGGGAGGGGGAGCATGCAGCCAGACACATCAATGGAAATGCCTAGGAGAGGGTCAGCAGCTTCAGGTTTCTTGGGGCTGCACTTCAACAATGACCGTACCTGGGATGCCCTCACTGACTAGGGGGGTCCAATTAGTTTGGAAACGTCTCTTCTTCCTGAGAATACTGAAGAAGTCATCTTATGCTCTTGAGGGCATTCCGACTAGCTGTCTCACAGTGGTCTTAGAGCTTGCAGAGCCAAGGAGTTTGAGGTCGGACGCAGGGTTGTCTGCAGAACAAATCACTGGCAGAGAGCTACCAGCCCTACAGGATGCCTACCACATAAGCTGCCTCAGGAAAGGATTATAAAGGACTCCCACCAGCCGGCACATCAACCTTCTACTCTGCTGTCATCCGGCAGATGATACCGGAGCATCCGGTCTCACACCGACAGATTTAAGGGCAGTTTTTAGCTCAGAGCCATCAGGCTCCCAGCAGTCTGTGATACACACGTCACTTTACAATCTTATTAACCGAAATACCTCAGAATTGCATTTTACGTTGACTGTTGCTGACTGGATCTTTGCATAATAACAAAATAATAATGAAAAAAATCTGTTATATTACTAACCTGTAAGAAAGGTATTGCTTTGTAGTGTATTTATATAGTTGTATTTTATTTTTCTCTAGCACATTCTTCAATATAATGCCCTAAATTGGTAGTTGCCGCTGCCAGTGGATTTCAGTGGCAAGTCTTTTGTTGTTCTGATAATAAAGGACTTGAACTTGAACTTGAACTTGAACTACAAGTAAATCGTTTCCACTGGCGCTTCACAAACAGGTGGGCATGTCTGTCGCCCGGCCAGGGCCGGTTCCTATAATACATCCGGGCCCCCAGAGAACCATAACAAAGCCAGTGATGGAAGGTTTTAGTCATGACAGGAGAAGGTTCGTCTCATGTGTGTCATTTCAGTTTCTGCTGTTAGTCACCCCACACACACACACACTCACACACACTCTCACGCACATGCATGCACACACACACACACACACACACACACACACACACACACACACACACACACACACACACACACACACACACACACACACACACTCAGACACATTAAAATATAACCACACACACACAAACACACATAGACCAACACACACACACACACACACACATAAACACACATGCACAAACAATCACATACACTTACACACAAACAAACACACACACACACACACACACACACACACACACACACACACACACACACACACACACACACACACACACACACACACACACACACACACACACACACACACACACACACACACACACATGACACACAGACAAACGCATGCACATGCACACAGGAATGCACTCACTCCAATGTTTTTCTCCTAATCCTGATCATATTAAGTGTAACAGGTTGACGATGGACATTTCCCTATTGCTATTCGATGCATGTCCCTCTGTTCACAAAGCACTCTCTTGTCACTGTAATCAAGCAATACACACATACTCTTTTTTGTGCTGCCTTTTTAATTATGTCAGTGGTTGCGTCAATTTTAGTCTTCCTCCTACAACAGTATTTCTTTGTGTTCATCGTTCAGGGTTTGTTAATGTCTCTGTCTGTACAAGATATCCTCCCCCCCTTTTCCACACTCAACTTTTGTTAGCGAGACTTCATTATGTGCACGTCCGCAATGAAAGGAAAAATTCTCTCTCTCTCTCTCTCTCTCTCTCTCTCTCGCTCGCTATTTCTCTCTGTCAATCAAGTTGTTGTTCCCCGGTTTCAATCCCCCTGCCTGTCTATGTTCTCTCATTGTTAGATCTTCCTCCCTCTCTGCGCTCGTCTTTGTGTCAAATATGTGTCTTGAAATTTCTTTCATTTCTCTGTCTTTCTCTCTTTCGCAAAATTTTCACCCGACTCTCTCCGACTCTCCACCACTTGACCTCCGCCCCCGCCCGGACCAATTTCCCCCTCACACTTGCCAACGCTCATCATTTTAAAGTGTCCCCCCCCCCCTCATATCATAAGAGAAGAGAGAGAGAGAGGAGAGAGAGAGAGAGAGAGAGAGAGAGAGAGAGAGAGAGAGAGAGAGAGAGAGAGAGAGAGAGAGAGAGAGAGAGAGAGAGAGAGAGAGAGAGAGAGTACGAGTGTCAGTTATAAATCTGTCTGCCCGACCGCGCTCCATAATACCCGTTATTTCCATCACAGCCTTGCCAGGCCTCGGACGCACCCCTCCGCATCAGGAGGGTAAAGAAAGAGTCAGGACAAGAGAGAAGATTTCATGCTGCTGGCGAATGGTAATCTGGAGGCCTGCGTTTTTATTTTGGCAAGACGGCGAGGACAATAAAAAGGGGAGGGGGGAGGGGAGTGGAAGGAGCTGCTTCTTATCTCGTCCTTTCACATCCTTTCAAATATTTCAGCTTCAAGTGGCTTCTTTGAAAGTTTATAGCCGTTATGTGTTTGATGGCTTTTATGAGGGAAAAAAATTACTTCCCGAACGCTGTTGGCTTCTGAAGCCGCACGTGTGTTTCTTAAAAATGCTAGCCAACATTGATATCGTCTGTTTTTCTTTTGGGGACTATTTTCAACCAGAGGCTTCTCAAGGGATATAGTAATCAATGTTATGTTTCAAATGGATGTTCTGACTTGAGAACAGACACACAAAGCACTCACCGGTAAACCACCATGCAGAAACAGTTGTCCGCTGGCTTAAACATTGTGGCATAAGTGAGTGATAGATTGCCCATTAAAAATTAATTTTGGTGTTACACAATCCAGATTGCATACAATTCAGTTTTGTCGTATTGTTTCTTTCATTTCTTATTTTCTTTTTTGAACAAAATGCACTCTCAGCAGAGCAAAAAGAAGTGTGTGCAAATGAAATGAAAAAGCGGTGTAATGTACTGATCTGTCTCGCTGGTCTCGGCCTCCTACAGATGTATCGATTTGCTGGGCAGCTAGACAAGCAAGTCTCTGGGAAAAACAAGCAAGTCACTGGCTTGTGATGTTACCCGATATTTGCTTACAGTCGTGGAGGTTTTGTATGGGTAAGCTGAACTGTGTTTAGTGGACAGGCTCTACGTGGCTGGAATGAGAAATTGTAGTGTATGGTTTTAGTGATAAAGTGTATCATGAAATGATAAATGATCCGAAAGATCAGTATGACTAGAGTATAAAAGAACCAGGGTATCATCTCACACTAAGAGGATACAGTGTACTATGATAAAAGGTTATCATAGTACAATTTGTCCTTTTAGCCAATAAATTGAACTATTATAAAATAGTACAATGTGTCCTTTTTTCCAATAAATTGTACTATGATAAGAGGATATCATAGTATAATGTTTCCTTTTATCAAATACTTTGACAAAAGGATACATTTGACTATGATGAAATGATATTGTGTACTAGTATAAAATTATGAATTGTGCTAGTGTGGAGTGCGGTAAATGACGAGACAAGAGACGGAGATGGGTTGAGTTGGCTTTACTCTCCACTTCAATAAAACAAGTGTTACTCCATGCAAGAGTTCAAAACGTAACTGCCGTAAACCAGAACAATCATAAAACCAGAACGGTCGTAAACCAGAACTGTTATCCCAAAACCCTTTTCCTTAAAATGTCCAGTCCCTCGGTGAATGTCTTATCGTTGTAGTTGTGGGTCACCACACTAGGATATAAATTGTACTCAAAGGGTGAGCTGCATGCATCCAGTAAATATGTGTTACCAATAACATCTAAATATCCTGACCAAGGGCCCTTGAGCAAGCTCTTCAACCACAAATATACTTATAGAAAGTGTACGTGGATACAAATTATGCATTATCATAGCTCAAGACTCACCTGTTCAGAGTCCACCTCGACTCTGCATAGCCACCCTCCCCCTTCTGGCCACCATTGTACACTGTATTGTAATGTGTTGTATTGTATTGTATTATAGTACTTAACTGTGTAGCAACTGCAGTAGCTGCATTGCTGTAACACAGGGAATTGGTTAGCCTAGCGATTGTTGTACTTGCACTTGGTTCTATGAACATCCTTTCTGTACCGACAGCGATATATTGTTGCACTTCTTATGACAAATGTACTTATTGTAAGTCGCTTTGGATAAAAGCGTCTGCTAAATGCCCTAAATGCAAATGTAAATGTTAATGGGAGCACGTTCGTTGAGTACAATTTTGAAGGGCACACACGTAGCATTGCACTTCTGTAACGTATTCACATCGACGGAACACAGTCACAGCGGAACATAAAGGAAGCCAGCACTGCACGTGGTTCCATGAAGGGTTCGAGGACTCCGGATCCGTCCCAGACACACAGTGAATCCAGCCTTTTAAACTGATTGAGCATCCAAAGAGAAAGAAAGTAGAGAGAGAGAGAGAGAGAGAGAGAGAGAGAGAGAGAGAGAGAGAGAGAGAGAGAGAGAGAGAGATGCAGAGAGAGAAGAGAGAGAGAGAGAGAGAGAGAGAGAGAGAGAGAGAGAGAGAGAGAGACTGGGGCGAGGGGTCAAAGGAAGAGTTTAGAAAAAGACAGAGCGAAGGGTAAAGAGCAGGGACATGGGGAAGGGGAGAGGGAGAGAGTACAATACTGAGAAATAATAATATCTGACATTTATTGTACACACAAACAGGCAGAATTTTCTTGCGCACACACACACACACACACACACACACACACACACACACACACACACACACACACACACACACACACACACACACACACACACACACACACACACACACACACACACACACACAAACAGGGCATAGCATTTCAACGAAATCTGATAAAATGGCACGTACAAAGAGAAATCCATTGTGAAGTGACTGCACTCAAGCTGACGTTCTCTGTTTGTTCCATTTACCATTTGTGCTTCACTCAAAGACTTCAAACTGGCTGCTCATCACACCAATAAGAATGAGATAGACAGAGAGAGAGAGCGAGAGTGAGAGAGATTGAAAAGACAGAGAGCTTGAGGGAAAAACATGTGAGGCATAATATGAGAAATAAAACTAAGGAAATCCAAAACATTGTCAAAAAAAAACATTTCAAGAGAGAGACACCGACAACACGAAAACAAAAACAACAGGAGCAAAGCCAAGAGCATAACAAGAGAGACGGGGGGATAGGGAATACCATTAGACAGGCTGGACTACACAGCGGACAACTCAGCTCTCTAGGGGACCTGCGACTGACAGACTCAAACATGCCATCCCAAAATAAAGGAGGGGGCAGGGGGGGGGGGGGATTTCCCTGGAACCTAGGGTCAAGTGCGGTGCGGTGAAGGTTGTGTTGGTGGTGGTGATGATGGGCGGGGATGCCCATGCAGAGACATTGGGTCGACTCATCCAAACACAACCCTCACACTGAAAGATGAGCTGGAAAGGCAATGCACCTGTTTGAAACCTCTTAGTGTTGGCTACTTATTTCCCCACTGTTTTTTGGTCCGACTTGACCGTCTATCTGATACCAAAACTGAAGCTTGTTTGAAAGCGACCCAGGGCTGCTTCTGCCAGTGTGATGCTCATGCCCTTCTAAGGTGATTGGAAGCGGACGGTGTGATGCTTGTTTTTTCCAATATAAAAAAAATCCCGAAGGTTGAATTCTGTGGCAGAAAAAAATACAATGGTTTAACCTTGCCAGTGCAAATGGAGTGAAATGATCCTGGACGACCGAAGGTCACCCCCATCCCGGGGGTAACGACAGCAAAGCGCCACTCACTATCCAGCGAAGCTGTGGAAAGCCCTAGCTTCAGGGTTAAATGCAAATGGAATAAAGCTGGCCCTCCTTGTCTCCTTGTTGCCAGCCCTGTGCCAGTGTTGGATTTGTGCACTTGAATTGATTGAAATTAGGAAATTGGCAGCTGTTCTGTCCGTTGATTTGAAAACGATGCAGCCAATGAGCACGCGGATAAATCAGCCCACGGGAGGTTCAGTCAAACATTGTAATTAGTCCAAGCTCCGGCTTTTCACAACAGAATGTGTGACAGCAGAAAGCTGTCATTTTTGTGGTAGGTTATTCCAATTCTCAATGATTATGTATTCTTTCTTTTTTATTGTCATTATTGTTGTATAGGTTTTTTTTATATTACATCTTACTATATACCCTACCGTTCAAAGGTTTGGGGTCACTTAGAACTGTCCTTATTTTGGAAATAAAAGCCCTGTTGTTTGCAATGAAGACAATATAAAAATTAATCAGAAATACAGTCTAGACATTGTTCATTTGGTAAATCATTATTCTAGTTATTAACAGCAGGTTTTTAATGGAGTACCTACATAGGCCTACAGAGGCCTATGTAGGTACTCCTGTGTTCTAATGGTTATAAAAGCTAATCATGTTAAAAATAAAATTGATGCTTCGAAAACCCTTTTATGTTAGCACAGCTGAAAACTAGTAAAAGTGTGGGTTTTCATGGAAAACATGAAATTGTCTGGGTGACCTCAAACCCTTGAGCGGTAGTGTATTAAATTCAGTCCTACTATTCCACTTGAAGGGCCCTTACATTTTACTACTGTTGCCATTACAAAACATTTTGACATGAAGGGTGTCCAGATATATGACGATGAGCCAAGACACTTAGTGGTAACACAGGGGGCCGTTTTAAACTGGTCTTCAACTGGTTTTTAACCATATTGTATTAAATTCAGTCCTACTATTCCACTTGAAGGGCCCCTATTTTACTACTGTTGCCATTACAAGACAATTTGACGATGAAGGGCATTAAGATGTAGGATGATGAATCAACACACCTAGTGGTTACTTAGGGGTCCGTTTTAAACTGGTTTTCAATCGCCAAGATGGAGTTTCTGTAGACGATGAGATGGATCATTGCTAGCATTTTTTGGGACTCTGGCTTGGGTGACGGGAAAATGTATTGACAAGCCGTGTTAGAAACAATGCCAGAAACAACCCTTTGTTTACTCAGAAGTACCCATGCATCCATCTCTTCGGGGCAGTGTAGATGGGAGACTGGGATGCTACAGATATAAACACAAGCTCTTGGTTTCTGTCCACTGTTTTTTAACTGTCTCACTCCCCCTTCTCTCTCTGCTGGTTCCGGGTCCATCAATTCATCTCTCGACTCCCCTAGTTCAAGATAGTTTGAGGCAGAGCTTCAAGTGGTTATTAAAGATAAAATGCATGTGTGCCACACACCCACATACACACACACACACACACACACACACACACACACACACACACACACACACACACACACACACACACACACACACACACACACACACACACACACTTGTGAGTGTGTGTGTGTCTGTCTGTGTGTGTGTGTAACTATGAGTACACACAGTACCTAAAGTGACAAGGATATCAATCTGTCATTCTATCAATTCTAGCTCTGGTTCACCACCCACTGGCCCGTTTATTTCTCTTTCAGTTATAAAAATACACTTAGACCCTCTCTCCCTCATTATTCTGTCTTTAGACTGTCTACCACAATATGGTATTTGTGATGTCACACACTACCCACTGGCTCAGTTCCCTGTTCACTGTTGGATCTCCCTTTGTGTGTGTGTAGGCTAATGAACTGGCTCTTACCTTCCATCCGCTGATGATCAATGGCTAATAAAGTGACACGTTGTATACGTGCTATATTTTTATCAAACAAGGAGGTAGCTTAAAGCGCCCAATAAAGAGTTTAACTGTTTCCGCTGTGCGGATATTCTGATGCTTTTATACAAAGAGTTACAGAACCCTGAGTGCAAACATTGTTTACATGGGTCGCCAAAGTGGGACTCAAAGCCAATCCAAACACTTGCAGTGGTAAGGCACTATCGTTTACTCTCTTTAAAATTTTCATAGCAGAACCAACATCAAGTTTCTCCAATCTTAGTGTAGGATTTAACAAAATAAACCAATCAGAATACAAAGACGAGAAAACAAGTCAAGCCAAAATTGATTTGATTATAAAGGAGGTTGAAATGGTGCAATGAAGTCGAGGCCAATCTCTACTCACTCATCCCAGAGGCTTGCCGAATGATTATCTCAACGACACACACCTGAGAGCAATTTGGAGCGAGTAGTGTGAGACACGAGACAGCGGAAGTGCGGAACAGAGATAAATGCACTGCGCATTGACAATAAAATGTTGTTTGCATGAGTTGTTGTTAGACTATTATTGTTCGGCCTTGCTGTGACTCTGGCCTCACACAAGTTGAATCATTAGAAAAAACAGTGGAATTATCCGAGCATGTATGCATTTGTATCGTGGCTTTCTTTCAACAATGCACACACCGATGAACATTCACATTCCAACGGGGTAACAACCTGCATGATGAAAGCCCTCATGATGAGTTTGAATTCTTGCTCAAGGGCACACCAGGTTGTTTTTGCGATGCTGGGCCAACAAAAGAAAAAACAAATTGACTTCAAATCATTCACATTGAAGGAATGCAAGCCATTTATAAATAAAGATGTTGTGGCGGACACTTGGGGGTGTGCCTCTCACCCAGGTGGATTATGGGTTGGGGGCGTGGTTCATGTTAACCTATATATTGAGTTTTCTGTAGTTTCTCTGTCTCTTCAACTTGTTGGCAAGATCAATTAAAGTTACGACCAACCTTCGTCTCCTGTCTTTCCTCATCTTGCCACATCGGTTACCCCGAATTGAACATGCTCGAAGACAGTGAAGACAGCGTCTCATCCTCAACCTCTTCAGCCATGTCGCCGCAACTCGCACAGCCGGCTGGTTTCGCCGCGTCTGTGAGGCTTCTGTTCTGGCAGAGCGACGCGGCTTCGTGGTTCCAGCACATTGAGGCGCTGTTCCACCTGCGAGGAGTCTCCACAGATGACTCCAGGTACTTTTTGGTCGTAGCCGCTCTGGACCAGCAGTCCACACGCCGTGTCATGCAGCTGTTGCGCGGCCCTCCGCAAACCGGCTAATATGCCGCTCTCAAGCAGCTGCTGCTCCGGAGGTACAGCCTGACCACTGCGGAGAGGGCGGACAGACTTCTTTCTCTGTCCGGTCTGGGGGACAGCTCGGCCGTGGAGCTGATGGACGAGATGCTATCGTTGCTGGACTCGGACGAAGGTGGTTTCCTCTTCCCCCACATTTTCCTGCGCCAGCTCCCGGCTCCGGTGCGAGCAGCATTGGCTAACTCCCCGTGTTTGGCCACCAGCGACTGTCGAGGTTTAGCGGAGGAGGCGGATCGGGTCCTGCTGGTCACCAGACGTTTCGCCGTCCAGAGTGTGACGTCGGATTCCCTGCGGCCACCGATGGAGGAGGTGGATCCGACGATTGTGGCTGGAGTGTCTGCCCCGGGACGACGCGGACCCGCCCTGTGCTTCTTCCACCGGCATTTTGGCGCCAAGACTCGTCGCTGCATCCCGCCGTGTGAGTTTCTGACGTCGGGAAACTCCAGAGCCGGCACTCAGTAGCAGCTGTGGGCACCGGTGAACGTGGCGAGCTGCTGTTTATTAAAGATTCGCTTTCGGGAAGACGCTTCCTGGTGAACTCCGGCTCTCAGAAGAGCCTCATCCCTCCGGCTGGCTCGGACATGTCAGCCCGAGGCAGCGGCCTGCTGCTAAGTGCAGCTAACGACTCCTCCATTGAACCATTTGGCACAAGGTCGGTGACAGTTCGTTTCCACGGACCCAGTTTCGAGTGGGACTTTGTGATCGCCGCCATTACGGTTCCCGTTATCGGCGCAGATTTTCTATGTGCTAACGGGTTGCTAGTCGATGTTGATAACCGCCGCTTAATCGATTCTGTGTCTTTCTCCTCGTTACAATGTCAGACTGGGGGACCTGGGCCGCTAACACATGCTAACTTTCTGGCGTCTAGCGATGATTTTCAGCGTCTGTTAGCTAGTTTTCCGTCGCTAACCACACCGGCTTTTTCGACTGCGGCTACCAGGCACGGTGTGGAGCATTTTATCCCCACAGTGGGACCGCCAGTTTTTGCACTCGCGCGGTGCCTTGACATGGTCAAATTAACCACAGCGAAGGAAGAGTTCGCTACCATGGAGCGGTTGGGTATCGTGAGGCGTTCAAACAGCCCGTGGGTCTCGCCCCTCCACATGGTTCCCAAGGCGGATGGGTCATGGCGGCCATGCGGTGACTTTCGCTGCCTGAATAACATCACCACGCATGACCACTACCCCATCCCGCACATTCAGGATTTTTCCGTTCGCCTGGCTGGTACGAATATATTTTCTAAGTTGGACCTGGTGCGCGGTTATCACCAGGTTCCCGTGCGTGCGGAGCACGTGCCTAAGACCGCGGTTATTACCCCGTTCGGTCTTTTCGAGTTTCTGCGCATGCCCTTTGGCCTGAAAGGAGCAGCGCAAACGTTTCAGAGGCTGATGGACTCGGTGTTGCGTGACCTTGCGTTTGTGTTTGTCTACCTCGATGACATTTTGGTGGCCAGTACATCCGCAGAAGAGCACCTGTCGCACCTTGAGATGGTTTTCCGGCGCCTTGACGACCATGGTCTGATAGTCAATCCAGCGAAGTGCCAGTTTGGTCTGCCGGTGACCGATTTTTTAGGTCATCGCATTTCGGCGCAAGGCGCGGTTCCCTTGCCGTCTAAAGTCCAAGCGGTGGCAGACTTTCCCCGCCCGGGCTCTTTTAAGGCGCTGCAGGAGTTTTTGGGCATGGTGAATTTTTATAACCGTTTCCTCCCTCACGCGGCCCACCTCCTGCAGCCGCTTTAAGCAGCCCTGAGGCTGGGGAAGGCCAAGGACCAGGTCGACTGGACTCCCGAGCGGGTCCAGGCTTTCGACGGAGCTAAGTCTGCCCTCACTAACGCTGCTCTCCTGGCACATCCTGCGCTCACTGCTCAATCGCCTTGACGACCGACGCGTCAGACGTGGCTGTAGGGGCGGTGGTTGAGCAGAGTGTGGCGGGAGTCTGGCAACCTCTCGCGTTTTATAGCCGCAAATTGCGGGACAACGAGCGCAAGTACAGCGTTTTTGACCGTGAATTACGAGCGTTATACCTAGCGACGCGTCATTTTCGTTTCCTGCTAGAGGGCCGCGCTTTTACAGCTTATGTCGATCACAAGCCGCTGACATTTGCCATGTCAAAGGTGACTGAGCCGTGGTCTGCTCGCCAGCAGCGCCACCTGGCTGCCATCTCCGAATTCACGACAGACATTCACAATGTGGCTGGGAAGTCCAACCTCGTTGCTGATTGTCTGTCACGAGTACTTGTGTGTCCCGTGCACCTCGGGGTGGTTTTTTCTGCCATGGCTGCCGACCAACCAGACAATCCAGACATCCTGGCCCTTAGATCTGCCGTTACAGGCCTCCGACTAGAGGATGCTGTAGTGCAGGAAGGTGGTCCTTCCCTCCTCTGCGACGTCTCCATGGGCCGTCCCCGCCCCGTTGTGCCAGTCGCATGGCGCCGTCGTGTTTTTGACTCGGCCCATTCCCTCTCGCACCCGGGAGTTCGGGCATCGGCGAAGCTAGTTGGTTCTAAGTTCGTCTGGCACGGTCTTCGCAGAGACGTCAGGGTGTGGACAGCAGCATGTGTGGCGTTCCCTATTCCAGCCAGGCGTTTCGACCACGTGCATGTGGACCTCGTGGGCCCTTTACCTTCATCACAGGGTTTCACTCACCTGCTCACGGTGGTTGATTGTACCACCAGGTGGCCAGAGGCGACATCAGCGGACGTGGCACGCGCTTTTCTTTCTGCCTGGGTCGCACGTTTCGGTACTCCGTCGGACATTACCTCAGACAGGGGGCCCCAGTTTGTCTCTGAGCTTTGGTCAGCGCTGGCGAGATCCTTGGGCATGCAGGTTCACCGCACGTACTGCGTACCATCCTCAGGCTAACGGGTTATGTGAACGTTTTCACCGGTCGCTCAAGGCTGCATTGCGCGCTGCACTCAGCGATGGTAACTGGGTTGACCGTTTGCCTTGGGTGATGCTGGGGTTGAGATCTGCTCCTAAGGAGGATCTGGATGCTTCGCCCGCCGAGCTGGTCCTAGGTCAGCCGCTCCGCGTCCCTGGGGAATTTTTGCCTCGGTCTCCCGCCCCTCTATCTCTTCCCACCGTCCGTCTTTTCCCGTCCGGTACGTTTCTCGCTCCGACCCCCTTTCACCACGCTTTTCCGCGGTCGTTCGTTCCTGCAGAGCTCATGACCGCTCGTTATGTTTTTGTGCGGCAAGATGCTCACAGCTCCCCCCTCCAGCCCCCGTACGATGGCCCATTTCAGGTTCTCGAGCCTGGTGTTAAGGGTTTTGTGCTTGATATGGGAGGGCGTAGAGAGCTCATTACAGTAGACAGGTTGAAACCGGCGCATATGGTGTTGGGTGAGTCTGTTTTTTTCCGGCCCAGGTTCCCCGTAGGGGTCGTCCCCCTTTGAAGTCCCCAGTTCGTCCTGCTGTGGGCTGTGTTTCTCCTGCCCATCATTCGCACAGACGTCCGGCGGGACTGGTTTCACCTGTTGTTGTGGACCAGGGAAGGCGCAGCCGCTATGGCAGGCTGCTCAAGCCACCGGTCAGATACTGATATTTTTCAGGAGTCCCCTCTGGGTGTTCGGGGGGGGGCTGTGTGGCGGACACTTGGGGGTGTGCCTCTCACCCAGGTGGATTATGGGTTGGGGGCGTGGTTCATGTTAACCTATATATTGAGTTTTCTGTAGTTTCTCTGTCTCTTCAACTTGTTGGCAAGATCAATTAAAGTTACGACCAACCTTCGTCTCCTGTCTTTCCTCATCTTGCCACAATGTAAACGCAAAGCACACAGCACAACAGAACCAGAAAAGTTAGCCATCTCACCTGCTGACAAGAGGAATAACATCCCTGACAGCCAGGAATAATGCAACGGCAGGACCCCTGGAAGGCCATCAAAGAATGGAGAACCTGGAACCTGAATCCACGCTGGACGTGGCCCGTAGTGAAGCTCTGACGATGGGGTACACCGAGTGCTGCAGTCCATCTCAATTTAGCAAGAACGGCAAGATAATGAGCATTACACACATCCTGATGACGCTCACACCGAGACCGTTCACCGGTCATTCCCCTTCATCCGACAGGTTCTATTTCCACCGGACATCTTTAAAGCAGAATAATCTACTTTATTTGTGAGTTGCAATGTTCTATGCAAGGTTTAGTTGATGGTTAGACTTAGCTAACTTCCAAAGAGACTGTGATTTAGAACACCACAGAATCTTTAATGAGTCTTCTCACTGAATGGCCTCACATTCCCGGCAATTTTGGGTCTTTCAAGCATATTGCGTTGATTCATTATCGTGCCGTCTGGATACAACCCAGTTTGGTTACAGTTTCCCTTCAAGTTGGCTCTTTCCTCTCCTTTTTCCTCAGTCAAGCTGAGGCTGTCTGAATGCTAATTTTGTGGAACTTCTTCTTTCGTTTCCTTGCCACAACGGAAAGACTATATACGATGTAATTAACGGCTGTAAATGTTCAAATGAGTGTCAGCTGTATAAAAGCCAGCACAGAAACCTTTTGTAGTTCTGTTGTGCTCAGTCCTCAGTCCTTCTGTGAAATACTGTTGAAAAGTGACTTCTGTGGGTTTTTGCCTTATGTGGACTCCTAGCACAGAGGCAGGGAGAAGAGTGCAGAGAGGAGAATTGTACTGAGTAAACGCAATGGAGAAAAAACACTCAACGAAAAAGAAGGTCAGGCAGGAAAAAATTACTGAAAAAGGACAGGGAGGTGAAAAAGGAGAAAAAAATAAAATGGAACTCTAGTAATTGCATTTTGAAACAGCTTAAGAGTGAATCTGTCAGACGAAAAGAAGTAGGAGTTAACCACATCAAGTGATGTAGAAAGACATACTCTCTGTCTACCCATCTCTCCCTCTCTCTCTCTCTTTTTCACACTGCTACTGCTGATCTTCGCTTCTGAGAAATAATTTCCTCTTTATTCTGTTTGACCCGTCTTCTCTCTCTCTCTCTCTCTCTCTCTCTCTCTCTCTCTCTCTCCTCTCTCTCTCTTCTCTCTCCTCTTCTCTCTCTCTCTCTCTCTCTCTCTCTCTCTCTCTCTCTCTCTCTCT